>CM063157.1:9028308-9259745 GCA_031885435.1 Passerculus sandwichensis | reverse complement strand
AAAACACAAAAAAACCCCAAAAAAAACCCGGAAAAAATCGCCCAAAAATTGCTCAAATAATCATCAGAAAAGGGCCGATGTCACAGCACCGCCTGCAGGGCACACAGTGCAATTGCAGCACGTTCCTGCGCTAGATCAGAGCACAAAGCCCACCCAAAAAATGCCTAAAAAGTCCACAAAAAATGCCCCAAAAATCCCCAAAAAACCCTCACAAAAATCCCAAAAGAATCCCCAAAAAAATCCCTGAAAAGTGACCACGGTGAGCGCCACCATCACAGCGCCGCCTGCAGGGCACACGGCGCAATTGCAGCGCGCTCCTGCGCCAGGGAGAGCCCCAAAACTTCAGAATTAAAGCCAAAAAAAATTCCAAAAAACCCGCAAAAATCCCTAAATAGTTTCCAAAAAATCCCAAAAATAAACTCACAAAAAATCCCATTAAAATCCCCAAAAAAAATCCCTTAAAAGTGACCACAGTGAGCGCCGCTATCGCAGCAGTGCAATTGCATCACACACGTGTACAAGGGAAAATCCCAAAAACCTCAGGACTGACACAAAAAAACCCTAAAAAATTTTCTCTAAAAAGTCCTTTTAAAAGCCTAAAAAATCCTAAAAATACCCCCAAAAAACCCCATAAAAATCCCAAAAAAAATCCCTTAGAAGTGACCACAGTGAGCGCCACCATCACAGCGCCGCCTGCTGGGCACACGATGCAATTGCACCTCCAGCCTGAGAAGGACCCAGACCCCCAAAAATCCCCCAAAATCCCCCAAAAATCCCCAAAAATCCCCCAAAAATCCCCAAATTTTCCCAAAAATCCCCCAATTTCCCCCATTTTCAGGGGCAACTCCAAGTACCACTACTACGGGCTGCGCATCAAGGCGGGGTCGCCGCTGCTGCGGCTGGTGGAGGATCAGCAGCACCTGGCCATGAGGCAGCAGCCCTTCGCCCAGAAACAGCGGTGAGCAGCCCCCCAAAAACGCCCCACGGGGCACCCCAAAACTCATCCGAACCCCCAAAACCACCCGGGAATTCACTGGAGCCGGCACGACCCCAAAAATCCCCTGAAGGGCCTCCCTAACTCAGCGTGGATCCCCCAAAACCCCACCCTGGAGACCCCCAAAATTCATCTGAGTCCCTTAAACCATCCAGGAACCCCAAAACCCCACCCTGGAGACCCCCAAAATTCATCTGAACCCCCAAACCCCACCCTGGAGACCCCAAAATTCATCTGAATCCCTTAATCCATCCAGGAACCCCCAAACCCCACCCTGGAGACCCCCAAAATTCATCTGAGTCCCTTAAACCATCCAGGAACCCCCAAACTCCACCCTGGACACCCCCAAAATTCATCTGAATCTCTTAAACCATCCAGGAATCTCCCACACAAAAACAACCACAAAAAT
This sequence comes from Passerculus sandwichensis, assembly GCA_031885435.1. NCBI lineage: Eukaryota > Metazoa > Chordata > Aves > Passeriformes > Passerellidae > Passerculus > Passerculus sandwichensis. Next base: position 9,258,342 of record CM063157.1, on the reverse strand, counting down.
CCCCCCAAAATCCCCTCAAGAACCCCCCTAAACCACCCCAAGAACCCCCAAAACCCCCCAGGAACCCCCAAAATCCCCCAGGAACCCCCCAAACCCAGCGTGGACCCCCAAGAACCCCTCAAAACCCCCCAAGAACCCCCTAAACCACCCCAAGAACGCCCTAAAACCCCCCCAAAACCCCCCAAAAATCCCCCAAAGCCCCCCAAAATCCCCCTAACCCAGCATGGACCACCCAAGAACCCCTCAAAACCCCAACAAAACCCCCCAGGAACCCCAAAACCCCTCAAGAACCCCCCAAAATCCCTCAGGAACCCCCCCAAACCCAGCATGGACCCCCAAGAACCCCCCAGAACCCCTCAAAACCCCCCAAGAACCCCTAAAATCCCCCAGGAACCCCCCAAACCCAGCATGGACCCCCAAGAACCCCTCAAAACCCCCCAAGAACCCCCTAAAACCCCTCAAAACCCCCCAAAAATCCCCTAAAATCCCCAAAGCCCCCCAAAATCTCCCCAAACCCCCCCAGTGACCCCTCAAAAGCCCCCAAGGACCCTCTAAACCACCCCAAAACCACCCCAAGAACCCCCAAAAATCCCCCAAAAACCCCCCAAAAATCCCCCAAAGCCCCCCAAAATGCCCCCAAATCCCCCCAGTGACCCCTCAAAACCCCCCAAGAACCCCTCAAAACCACCCCAAGAACCCCCGAAAATCCCCCAAAAATCCCCCAGGAACCCCCCAAACCCAGCATGGACCCCCAAAAATCCCCTGAAACCCCCCCAAAATCTCCCCAAAATCCCCCCAGACCCCCCCAAAATCCCCCCCAGACCCCCCCGGTGACCCCTCCCCATTTCTCCCCCCCCCCAGGCTGAAGCCCGTGCAGAAGATGGAGGGGGGGGGAGGGGCGGGGGGAGGGGTCACCAACGGGGTCACCTCGGGCCCCGCCCCCCCCGGGGTCCCCGACATCAGCGCGCAGGTGCAGCAGTACCAGCAGTTCCTGGGTGAGTAAAAACCTCCCCTTTTCACCCCAAAACACGCACAAAAATCACCCCAAAAATATCAAAAAAAAATCTCCAAAAAAATCCCACCAAGATCCCCAAAAATTCCACCAAAAACCCCGAGAAAATCGCCAAAAAAACCCCAAAAATGCCCCCAAAAAGCCCCTAAAAATCTAAAAATATCCCCCAAAAATGCTAAAACACCACCCAAAAAATCCGAAAAACATCCCCCCATAAAATGCTAAAAACAGCACCCAAAAAACCCCAAAAACATCTCCCGTAAAATGCTAAAAATACCATCCAAAAAACCCCAAAAACATCCCCCATAAAATACTAAAAATACCACCCAAAAACCCCAAAAAACATCCTCCATAAAATACTGAAAATACCCCCCAAAAAATCCCAAAATCATCCCCCATAAAATGCTAAAAATTCCATCCAAAAAATCCCAAAAACATCCCCCATAAAATCCCCCCCAAAAATCCTCCAACCCCCCCAAAAAAACCAAAAATGCCCCAAAAAACCTCCAAAAACAAACCCCCCAAAAAATCCCAAAAGAGCCCCCCAAAAATAAAAAAAAAAACTTCGAAAATATTCCCAAAAAAAATATGAGGAAAAAAAAATCTGCAAAAAATCCCCAAAATATTCCTCCACAAAAAAAAAAATCCCTCAAGAAATCCCCAAAAAAATCTAAGAAAGGCCTCAAAAAATCCCTAAAAATCCCCCCCAAAAGAACCCAATCAACCTCCCGAAAAATCCCCCAAAAAACACTCAAAAAAATCCCAAAAAGTCCCAAAAAATCCCCAAAAAATCCCATTAAAAATTAAAGTTTTTAAACTCTCAGCCGCATCGCGCTCGCTGCCCGAGTTCGCGGCCATCGACGTCCAGCCCCGACCACCTGGGAATGAATCCTAAAAAAAAACCCAAAAAACCCCAAATAATTCCTGAAAAACCACCCCAAAAAATCCTACAAAACCTCCCAAAAATCCCCAAACAGTTCTCTAAAAAATCACCAAAAGTCCCAAAAAAATTCTCAAAAAAACCCCTAAAAAAACCCCCAAAATTCCAAAAAAAATCTCCAAAAAATAAAAAAATATCCAAAAAAATCCTTAAAAAAATCCCCCAAAAAGCCCCAGAAAATCCACAAAAAATGCCCCAAAAAATCCCCCCAAAAAAGCCCCAGAAAAACCACCAAAAATACCCCGAAAAACCAAAAAAATCTTAAAATTCCAGAAAAATATACTACAAATCCTCAAAAAAATCCCCGTAAAAAATTTCCTGAAGAAACTTCAAAAAAAAACCAAAAAAAAACCCCAAGATTCCAAAAAAAAAATCTAGAAAAATCAAGAAAAATCCCCAAAAAATCCCCAGAAAATCCACAAAAAATCCCAAAGAAAATCCCAAAAAAAATCCCAAAAAATCCCCCAAAAAAATCCCCAAAAATTCCCCAAAAATCCCCAAAAAAAGTCCCAAAAATCCCCAAAAAACCCCATTAAAAAATAAAAAAAAAAATTAATTTTAACCCCCCAGACGCGTCGCGCTCGCTGCCCGAGTTCGCGGCCCTCGAGCTCCAGCCCCGGGCGCTCCCCGAGGGCACCACCCCCGACGACCTCAGAATGTTCCAGCAGCTCTACCGGGAGCACTGCGAGGTTGGGGACCCCCGAACCCCAAAATTCACCCCAAAATTGGCCCCTCCTCGCTCGGGGCCTTCGGGGAACCCCAAAATTTGGGAATTTTTTGGTTTTTTGTCCCCAAGGCCATCGTGGACGTGATGATCAACCTGCAGTTCTCGCTGGTGGAGACGCTCTGGAAAAGCTTCTGGCGCTGCAGCGGCGACAGCGACGCGTGAGGGGGGGCCCGAAATGGGGGGAGGGGGCCCCGAAATGTGGGGAGGGGTCCCCGAAATGGGGGGAGGGGTCCCCAAAATGTGGGGAGGGGTCTGAGGGGTGGGGGGACCGAATTTGGGGGTGTTGGGAGTTGTGGATTGGGAATTTTCTGTGGAAATTTGGGCATTTTGGGGTGTCCCTGATTTCGGGGTGCCCCAGTTTCGGGGTGAGCCTTTCCCTATCCCAGGCAGAAGGGGAAAGGGGATTTTGGGGTGCCCCCAATTTTGGGGTGTCCCCAATTTCGGGGTGTCCCCAATTTCGGAGTACCCCCTATTTGGGGTGTCCCCAATTTTGGGGTGTCCCAATTTGGGGGTGACCCTTTCCCCATCCCAGGCAGGAGGGGAGAGGGGATTTTGGGGTGTCCCGATTTTGGGGTGCCCCAATTTTGGGGTGCCCGATTTGGGGGTGACCCTTTCCCCATCCCAGGCAAAAGGGGAGAGGGGATTTCGGTGTGGCCCCAATTTCGGGGTGCCCCAATTTGGGGGTGCCCCAATTTCGGGGTTCCCCTGTTTAGGGTGTCCCCAATTTTGGAGTGCCTCCAATTTCAGGGCGTCCCCAATTTTGGGGTTCCCCTATTGGGGGTGTCCCCTATTTGGGGTGCCCCAATTTCAGGGTGTCCCCTGTTTCGGGGTGCCCAATTTGGGGGTGACCCTTTCCCCATCCCAGGCAGGAGGGGAGAGGGGATTTTGGGGTGTCCGATTTGGGGGTGACCCTTTCCCTATCCCAGGCAGGAGGGGAGAGGGGATTTCGGGGTGTCCCAATTTCGGGGTTCCCCGATTTTGGGGTGCCCAATTTGGGGGTGACCCTTTCCCTATCCCAGGCAGGAGGAGAGAGGGGATTTTGGGGTGTCCCCAATTTGGGGGTGCCCCGATTTGGGGGTGACCCCGTGCCCATCCCAGTCAGGAGGAGAGAGGGGATTTGGGGGTGTCCCCAATTTCGGGGTGTCCCAATTTGGGGGTGTCCCCAATTTCGGGGTGTCCCAATTTGGGGGTGTCCCAATTTCGGGGTGCCCAATTTGGGGGTGACCCCGTGCCCATCCCAGGCAGGAGGGGAGAGGGGATTTCGGTGTGGCCCCAATTTCGGGGTGTCCCGATTTGGGGGTGACCCTTTCCCTATCCCAGGCAGGAGGAGAGAGGGGATTTGGGGGTGCCCCAATTTGGGGGTGTCCCAATTTCGGGGTGCCCAATTTGGGGGTGACCCCGTGCCCATCCCAGGCAGGAGGAGAGAGGGGATTTTGGGGTGTCCCCGATTTTGGGGTGCCCGATCTGGGGGTGACCCTTTCCCTATCCCAGGCAGGAGGAGAGAGGGGTTTTTGGGGTGTCCCCAATTTCGGGGTGTCCCAATTTGGGGGTGTCCCAATTTCGGGGTGTCCCAATTTGGGGGTGACCCTGTCCCCATCCCAGGCAGGAGGGGAGAGGGGATTTCGGGATGTCCCCAATTTCGGGGTGCCCCAATTTCGGGTTGCCCCCAATTTTGAAATACCCCCAATTTCGAGGTGTCCCCTATTTGGGGTGTCCCTGATTTGGGGGTGCCCCGATTTTGAGGTGACCCCGTGCCCATCCCAGGCAAAAGGGGAGAGGGGATTTCGGGGTGTCCCCAGTTTCGGGGTGTCCCCAATTTCAGAGTGCCCCCAGTTTCAAAATACCCCCAATTTTGGGGTGTCCCAAATTCGGGGTGCCCCAATTTGGGAGTGTCCCAATTTTAGGGTGCCCCAATTTCGGGGTGCCCCCAATTTTGGGGTGCCCAATTTGGGGGTGACCCTTTCCCCATCCCAGTCAGGAGGAGAGAGGGGATTTCGGGGTGTCCCCAATTTCGGGGTGCCCGATGTGGGGGTGACCCTTTCCCTATCCCAGGCAGGAGGAGAGAGGGGATTTCGGGGTGCCCCCAATTTCGGGGTGCCCAATTTGGGGGTGACCCGGTGCCCATCCCAGGCAGGAGGGGAGAGGGGATTTGGGGGTGTCCCCGATTTTGGGGTGCCCAATTTGGGGGTGACCCTTTCCCCATCCCAGGCAGGAGGGGAGAGGGGATTTCGGGGTGCCCCCGATTTCGGGGTGCCCAATTTGGGGGTGTCCCCTATTTCGGGGTGACCCTTTCCCCATCCCAGGCAGGAGGAGAGAGGGGATTTTGGGGTGTCCCCGATTTTGGGGTGCCCGATTTGGGGGTGACCCTTTCCCCATCCCAGGCAGGAGGAGGCCGAGCGGCGCCTGCCCCGGCGGCGGCTGCTGCAGCTGGCACGGCTGGAGCCCGTCCTGCGCTGGGTGCGCGACTGCGACCACGCGCTCTACCAGGGGCTGGTGGAGATCCTGGTGCCCGACGTGCTGCGCCCCATCCCCAGTGAGACACGAACCCCAAAAACCATCCCCGAACCCCAAAAATCCCTGCAGGAACCACCCAAAACCAGCGCAGATCCAAAATCCCCAAAAATCCCCAAAATCGCAGATATATCACAACTGTACCAGGGGCTGGTGGAGATCCTGGTGCCCGACGTGCTGCGCCCCATCCCCAGTGAGAAACGAACCCCAAAATCCCCCCTGAACCCCAAAAATCCCTGCAGAAATCCCGCAGGAACCACCCGAACCCTAAAAACCCAAAAAAACCCCAAAAATCCCCAAAATCGCAGATAGATCCCAAACCGTACCAGGGGCTGGTGGAGATCCTGGTGCCCGACGTGCTGCGCCCCATCCCCAGTGAGACACGAACCCCAAAAACCATCCCCGAACCCCAAAAATCCCTGCAGGAATCACGCAGGAACCACCCGAACCCTAAAAACCCTAAAAAAACCCAAAAATGGCAGATACATCCCAAACCGTACCTGGGGCTGGTGCCCAACGTGCTGCGCCCCATCCCCAGTGAGAAACGAACCCCAAAATCCCCCTGAACCCCAAAAATCCCCAAAGCAACCACCCAAAACCGGCACAGATCCAAAATCTCACAAAAATCTCCATTATTTCCCCAAAAACCCCCAGTTTTTCTCCAAAAATCCCCAATTTTCCCCCCCAAATGCCCAATTTCCCCCAAATCCCCAATTTTCCCCAAAAACCCCCATTATTTCCCCAAAAATCCCCAATTTTTCCCCAAAAACCCCCATTATTTCTCCAAAAATCCCCATTATTTCCCCAAAACCCCCATTATTTCCCCAAAAATCCCCATTTTTTTCCCAAAAACCCCATTTTTTACCCCCTAAAATCCCATTTCCCCCCTCAAAATCCCATTTTACTCCTCCAAAAATCCCCATTTTTTACCCCTTAAAATCTCATTTTCCCCCCAAAATTCCCATTTTACCCCATAAAATCCCCAATTTTTCCCCAAAACCCCGTTATTTCCCCCAAAACCCCATTATTTCCCAAAATGCCCATTTTGTGCCCCGTCCCAGGTGCCCTCACCCAGGCCATCCGCAACTTCGCCAAGAGCCTGGAGAGCTGGCTGGGCAACGCCATGGTCAGCATGCCCGAGGAGCTGGTCCGGGTCAAGGTGGGCACTGGGGGGGGCTGGGGGGGTCTGGGGGTGCCCCCGCGGTGCCCCCCATGCCCACAGGTGCCCACAGGTGCCCACAGGTGCCCACAGGTGCCCCCCATGCCCACAGGTGCCCACAGGTGCCCCCCATGCCCACAGGTGCCCACAGGTGAGGCCTTTGCCCGGACCTTGAGTGGGCACACCTGAACAGAGCCCTGGCACCTACAGTGGTCTGGGGGTCTCACCGTGGGTCTGGGGGTGCCCACCATGCCCTGGGGGTTCTGTGGGGGTCTCTTTGGTGCCCCCCTGGTGCCCCCCATGCCCACAGGTGCCCACAGGTGGGGCCTGTGCCCGGACCCTGTGTGGGCACACCTGTGGGCACACCTGGTACCTACAGTGCTTTGGGTCACCATGGGTCTGGGGGTGTCACCGTGGGTCTGGGGGTTCTGTGGGGGTCTCTTTGGTGCCCCCCATGCCCACAGGTGCCCACAGGTGCCCCCCATGCCCACAGGTGAGGCCTGTGCCCGGACCCTGAGTGGGCACACCTGTGGGCACACCTGGCACTGGGCTGGTTTGGCGGTCTCATCATGGGTCTGGGGGTGCCCCCCATGCCTTGAGGGTGTCTGGTGCCCCCCATGCCCACGGTGCCCCCCATGCCCAGAGGTGCCCACAGGTGCCCACAGGTGAGGCCTTTGCCCGGACACTGTGTGGGCACATCTGTGGGCACGCCTGGCACTGTGCTGGTTTGGGGGTCTCACCGTGGGTCTGGGGGTGTCACAGCGGGTCTGGGGGTCTCACCATGGGTCTGGGGGTGCCCCCATGCCCTGAGGGTCTCTTTGGTGCCCCCCATGCCCACAGGTGCCCACAGGTGAGGCCTGTGCCTGGACCTTGTGTGGGCACACCTGTGGGCACGCCTGGCACTGGGCTGGTCTGGGGCTGTCACAGTGGGTCTGGGGGTCTCACTGTGGGTCTGGGGGTCTCACCGTGGGTCTGGGGGTGCCCCCCATGCCCTCAATGTTCTGTGGGGGTCTCTTTGGTGCCCCCATGCCCACGGTGCCCACAGGTGAGGTCCTTGCCCGGACCCTGAGTGGGCACACCTGTGGGCACGCCTGGCACTGGGCTGGTCTGGGGCTGTCACAGTGGGTCTGGGGGTCTCACTGTGGGTCTGGGGGTCTCACCGTGGGTCTGGGGGTGCCCCCCATGCCCTCAATGTTCTGTGGGGGTCTCTTTGGTGCCCCCATGCCCACGGTGCCCACAGGTGAGGTCCTTGCCCGGACCCTGAGTGGGCACACCTGTGGGCACACCTGGCACTGGGCTGGTTTGGGGGTCTCACCATGGGTCTGGGGGTCTCACCATGGATTTGGGGGTCTCACAGCGGGTCTGGGGGTGCCCCCCATGCCCTGGGGGTTCTGTGGGGGTCTCTTTGGTGCCCCCGCGGTGCCCCCCATGCCCACAGGTGCCCACAGGTGCCCACAGGTAAGGCCTGTGCCCGGACACTGTGGGCACACCTGTGGGCACACCTGGCACCGGGCTGGTCTGGGGGTCTCACACTCAGTCTGGGGGTCTCACCATGGGTCTGGGGGTGCCCCCCATGCCCTGGGGGTTCTGTGGGGGTCTCTTTGGTGCCCCCCATGCCCACGGTGCCCACAGGTGCCCACAGGTGGGGCTTTTACCCGGACCCTGCGCAGGTATCCCTGAACCACCTGGCACCTGTGCTGGTTTAGGGGTGTCACAGTGGGTCTGGGGGTCTCACACTCAGTCTGGGGGTCTCACTGTGGGTCTGGGGGCTCTCTGAGGGTGCCCCCCATGACCCGAGGTGCCCCCCATGCCCACAGGCAGCAGCAGCGGGCGCCTTTGCCCAGACCCTGCGCCGCTACACCTCCCTGAACCTGTGCTGGTTTGGGGGTCTCACAGTGGGTCTGGGGGTCTCACACTCAGTCTGGGGGTCTCACACTCAGTTTGAGGGTGCCCCCCTGATCCCTGGTGCCCACCCCGTGCCCACAGGCAGCAGCAGCGGGCGCCTTTGCCCAGACCCTGCTCAGGTATCCCTGAACCACCTGGCACCTGTGCTGGTCTGGGGGTCTCAGACTCAGTCTGGGGGTCTCACAGTGGGTCTGGGGGCTCTGTGACGGTGCCCCCCTGATCCCTGGTGCCCACCCCGTGCCCACAGGCGGCGGCCGCGGGCGCCTTTGCCCAGACCCTGCGCCGTTACACCTCCCTGAACCACCTGGCACCTGTGCTGGTCTGGGGCTGTCACAGCGGGTCTGGGGGTCTCACAGCGGGTCTGGGGGTGTCACAGTGGGTCTGGGGGTGCCACAGCGGGTCTGGGGGCTCTGTCACGGTTCTGAGGTGCCCACCCCGTGCCCGCAGGCAGCAGCAGCGGGCGCCTTTGCCCAGACCCTGCGCCGTTACACCTCCCTGAACCACCTGGCGCAGGCGGCGCGGGCGGTGCTGCAGAACACGGCCCAGATCAGCCAAATGCTCAGCGACCTCAACCGCGTGGACTTCGCCAACGTGCAGGTCTGGGGGCACCCCAAAAACGGGCTGGGGGCGCTGGGGGACCCCAAAATGGGGATGGGGGCGTCGGGATGGGGCTGGGGGGAATTGAAATGGGGATGGGGGGCCCTGAAATGGGGCTGGGGGCATCGAGATGGGGATAAGGGAACCCAAAATGGGGATGGGGGCACCAGAATGGGGATGGGAGACCCTGAAATGGGGCTGGGGGGCATCGAGATGGGGATGGGGTCTCTTCTCCGGTGTCCATCCTCCACCAATCCGAGTTCCCAATCCCGTTTTTCCTATTTTTTCCCATTTTTAATCCAACTTTTCCCATTTTTAATCCCATTTTTTCCCCAGGAACAGGCAGCCTGGGTGTGCCGCTGTGAGGCCCGGGTCGTGCAGCGCCTGGAGCAGGATTTACCCCAAATCCTGGTTTTTAATCCCATTTTCCCCATCAGGAACAAGCAGCCTGGGTGTGCCGCTGCGAGGCCCGGGTCGTGCAGCGCCTGGAGCAGGATTTACCCCAATTCCTGATCTTTAATCGCATTTTAATCCCATTTTTAATCCCATTTTTCCCCATTTTTAATCCCATTTTTCCCCATTTTTTCCCATTTTAATCCCATTTTTCCCCATTTTCCCCACCAGGAACAGGCCGCCTGGGTGTGCCGCTGCGAGGCCCGCGTGGTGCAGCGCCTGGAGCAGGATTTACCCCAATTCCTGATCTTTAATCCCATTTTAATCCCATTTTTTCCCATTTTAATCCCATTTTTCCCCATTTTTTCCCCAGGAACAGGCAGCCTGGGTGTGCCGCTGCGAGGCCCGCGTGGTGCAGCGCCTCGAGCAGGATTTACCCCAAATCCTGGTTTTTAATCCCATTTTAATCCCATTTTTAATCCCATTTTTCCCCATTTTTTCCCCAGGAGCAGGCAGCCTGGGTGTGCCGCTGCGAGGCCCGGGTCATGCAGTGGGATTTACCCCAATTCCTGGTTTTTAATCCCATTTTTCCCCATTTTTTCCCATTTTAATCCCATTTTTCCCCATTTTTTCCCCCAGGAACAGGCCGCCTGGGTGTGCCGCTGCGAGGCCCGGGTCGTGCAGCGCCTGGAGCAGGATTTACCCCAAATCCTGGTTTTTAATCCCATTTTTCCCCATTTTCCCCCAGGAGCAGGCCGCCTGGGTGTGCCGCTGCGAGGCCCGCGTGGTGCAGCGCCTCGAGCAGGATTTACCCCAAATCCTGGTTTTTAATCCCATTTTTTATCCCCATTTCCACCAGGAACAAGCAGCCTGGGTGTGCCGCTGCGAGGCCCGGGTCGTGCAGCGCCTCGAGCAGGATTTCAAGGCCACGCTGGGCCAGCAGCACTCTCTGGAGCAGTGGGCGGCCTGGCTGGACGCCGTGGTGGCCAAAGTGCTGCGGCCGCACCTGGGCACGCCAGGGCTGCCCCGCGCCGCCAAGCTCTTCCTGCTCAAGTGGTCTTTCTACAGGTGAGGGGCGCCCCCAAAACACCCCCAAATTGTGCTGGGATATGACCCAAAACACCCCAAAATTATACTGGGAAACGCCCTACAACCACCCCGAAATTACCCCAAAGTTACGGTGGGATACACCCCGAAAACACCCCGAAATTGTACTGGGAGACGCCCCAAAACACCCCGAAATTGTGCTGGGGTACGACCCAAAACACCCCCAAAACACCCTGAAATTGTACTGGGATGCGACCCAAAACACCCCCAAAACACCCAAAAAATTATACTGGGAAACGCCCTACAACCACCCCAAAATTACCCCAAAATTACAGTGGGATACACCCCGAAAACACCCCGAAATTGTGCTGGGATGCGACCCAAAACACCCCTGAAACACCCAAAAAATTACACTGGGAAACACCCTACAACCACCCCGAAATTACCCCAAAGTTACGGTGGGATACACCCCGAAAACACCCCGGAAATACCCCAAAATTATACTGGGATGCACACCAAAACCACCTAAAAACCATCCCAAAGTTATACTGGGAAATGCCCCAAAACACCCCAAAAATACCCACAAAACCCCCTAAAAATACCCCCAAAACCCCCCCAAATACCCCCAAAACCCCTTGTGCCCCCCAAAACCCCCCCAAATACCCCCAAAACACCCCAAAAATACCCCGAAATTACAGTGGAAGATGCCCCAAAACCACCCCAAAATTACCCCAGAATTACAGTGAGATACACCCCAAAACACCCCAAAACCACCCCCAAGTCACCCCAAAACCCCCCCAAATCCCCTCTAAACCCCTTTGGTGCCCCCCAGCTCAATGGTGATCCGGGACCTGACCCTGCACAGCGCCCTGCCAACCTCCCCAAATCACCCCAAAACCACCCCCAAATCACCCCCAAATCACCCTGCCACCCCTCCCCAATGCCCCCGACACCCCAAAACCCCCCCAAAGCCCCCCAAATCCCCCCTAAACCCCTTTGGTGCCCCCCAGCTCGATGGTGATCCGGGACCTGACCCTGCACAGCGCCCTGCCAACACCCCCAAATCCCCCCCAAATCACCCCAAATCTCCCCAAAATCCTCCCCGTGCCCCTCCCCAGTGCTCCCAGCACCCCCAAACCCCCCCAGAGCCCCCCAAATCCCCCCTAAACCCCCGTGGTGCCCCCCAGCTCGATGGTGATCCGGGACCTGACCCTGCGCATCGCCCTGCCAACACCCCCAAATCCCCCCCAAATCCCCCCAAATCACCCCAAATCACCCCAAAACCACCCCCAAATCACCCCAAAACCACCCCAAATCCCCCTAAACCCCCCTTGGTGCCCCCAGCTCGATGGTGATCCGGGACCTGACCCTGCGCAGCGCCGCCAGCTTCGGCTCCTTCCACCTGATCCGGCTGCTCTACGACGAGTACATGTACTACCTGGTGGAGCAGAGGGTGGCACGGGCACGGGGCACCTGCCCCATCGCCGTCATGGGCGAGGTGGGCACGGGGAGGGGGTTTGGGGGGGTTTGGGGCAGGTTGGGGGGGTTTGGGGCAGGTTTGGGGCAGGTTTGGGGGGGTTTCAGGGGGGTTTTGGGGGTCCCCAGCCCTCACCTGCATCACCTGAGGGAGTGGGAGCGGCTCAGGGCACCTGCCCCATCACCATCATGGGCAAGGGGGCACCAAGGTGGGCACAGGGAGGGTCCCTGGGGGCGTTTGGGGGGCTTCAGATCAGATTTGGGGGTCTCTGGGGGGGTTTGAGGGGGGCTTCAGGGCAGGTTTGGGGTTCAGAACAGGTTTGGGGGGGTCCCTGGGGGGGTTTGAGGGGTTCATGTCAGGGTTGAGGGTTCAGGTCTGATTTGGGGGGGTCCTGGGGGGCGTTTGGGGGGGGGTTCAGGTCAGGTTTGGGGGGCTCAGTTCAGATTTTGGGGTCCCTGGGGAGGTTTTGGGGGTCTCAGTGCAGATTTTGGGGTCCCTGGGGGGGTTTTGGGGGGCTCAGTGCAGATTTTGGGGTCCCTGGGGGGGTTTTGGGGTCCCTGGGGGGTTTTGGGGGGCTCAGTGCAGATTTTGCCCCCCCCCCCCGGGGTCCCCTCGCTGTCATCTGGGGGGGTTTTGGGGGTCGGGGGTGGCACTTTGGGGGTTCAGGGGGTGTCACCCCCTCCCCAAATTTAACCCCCCCCCCCCCTTTCCCTCCCCCCAGTTCGCCAACCTGAGCTCCCTGAACTCGCAGGACCCCGACAAAGGTGGGTGAGACCCCGAAAATGGGGGAGACCCCTCCCCAAAACCAGTGGGGGGGGGCGGGTAATGGGGGGGGGAGGGATTCCGGGCGGGGAGGGGTTAATTCTGGAGTTTAATTTTTAATTATTTTAATCTTTAAATTTATTTTTATTAGTTTCAATTGAATTTTAATTTTATTTTAATTTTAAAATTTTAATTATTTTTATTTAATTTCTAGTTTTATTTTAATTGGTTTTAATTAGGTTCTAATTTTATTTTGATTATTTTTATTTAATTTCTACTTTTAATAATTTAAATTTCATTTCCATTTTAATTTAAATTGCATTTTAAATTTTATCGTAATTTTTTTTTTTACTTTTCATATATTTTAATTTTTAATTTAAATTTATTTAAATTTATTGTATTTTCATTTTTAACTTCATTTTTAATTTAATTTAAATTATTTTTAATTTTAATTCTTTTCAATTTCATTTTAATTTTATTTTAATACTTTAAATTAATTTTTTTCTCGCATTTCTATTTCATTTTTAATTATATTTCCATTATTTTCACTTTAATTTTTTTAATTCAGTTTTTTCTTCTATTTCAATTTAATTTTTTTATTTTATTTTCATTATTTTCAATTCCGTTTGGGGTTGAATTGAGGGGGGGGGGTCAATTCTGGAATTTTCTGCTTCAATTCCGGAATTTTCTGCTTCAATTCTGGAATTTTCTGCTCCAATTCCGGAATTTTCTTTTTCAATTCCGGAACTTTCTGCTCCAATTCTGGTATTTTCTGCTTCAATTCTGGAATTTTCTGCTCCAATTCTGGAATTTTCTGTTTCAATTCTGGAATTTTCTGCTCCAATTCCGGAATTTTCTCGTTCCCGACCCGGGTTCCCGCTGGGGTTTCCCTCCCGCGCAGACGAGGAGGAGGAGGAGGAGGAGGAGAGCGACGAGGAGCTGCCGCCCGAGCTGGGCCTGGGGGGCCCCGAGGCGCCCCCGGAGCCGCCCCTGGAGCCGCCCCTGGAGCCGCCCCCGGCCAAAGCCCCCCGGGGGGGCGCCCCCGCCCTCCCCCGCCCGGGGGTCTCTTTGTGCAGGCGCTGCCCTCAGAGCTGAGCCCCTCCCCCACCCGGGGGGGGCCCCTCGAGCTGAGCCCCTCCCCCACCCGGGGGGGGCCCTCGAGCTGAGCCCCTCCCCCACCCGGGGGGGGCCCCATGTGCCTTAAAGCCGGGACCGTGCCAAAGCCCCTCCCCCACCCCCCGCACCAACAGGACCTGGGGATTCCCCTCCCCCACCCCCCGTGGGGGGGGATGGATGGGCGGGGTCTTTGGGGGGGGAGGGGGAGGGGTGGGGGGAGGGGAATCCCCCCTGACCGCTGCGCCCCCCCCCCCCCAATTCTGCAGTGCCAACCCCTCCCCCCCGCTCTGCCTTACGCCCCTCCCCCACCCCGCGCATGTCGGGCCCCTCCCCCACCCCCCCCTCCCCCGCCTTTGCCCCTCCCCCCACCCACCCCCCCCCCACCCAGTCCTCGATTTTTGGCGTTTTTCGATCATTTTGTGCTTTGGGGGGGGAGGGGCCGTGTCCGTGGCCGCCCGTGTGGAAATTGAAGCCAAACCTGGAATTTAATTTGGGGGGGGGGGGGTTTGGGGTTGGGTTGGGGTCTCCCCCTCCCCCCAGCGTGTGCCCCCCCTCCCCCCCCCCCCCCCGCAGACGCTGTTTTTTACCTTTTTGTAGCTTCTTTGTAAAAGGAATAAAAAGCAACGGCGGTGTTGGGCTGGGCCTGATATGGGGGGGTGGAGGGGGCACCCCAAAATCCTCAAATTCCCCAGAATGAGCCCCAAAATGCCCCACACCAGCCCCAAATCTCTGCACCCCAAAATGAGCCCCAAAATCCCGGCCGAACACCCCAAAATCCCTGCCAAAAACTGCCCCCAAAAATCCCCAAAAGAGCCCCCAAAATCCCCACCTAGAAACCATCCTCAAAATCCCCAAAACTCTCCCCAAAGAGCAGCCAATCACCCCAAAATTCCTGCCCCAAAACGAGCCCCAAAACCCCCAAAATTCCGGTCAATCACCCCAAAAATTTCTGTCCACAAAGTCCCCCAAATGAGCCCCAAATCCCCGCCAGTCACCCCAAAATCCCTGCCCCCCAAAATCGCTAAAATGAGCCCCAAAATCCCCAGAAGAGCCGCAAATCTCTGCCCCAAATATCCTCCAAGTGAGCCCTAAATCCCACCAATCACCTCCCAAAATTCCTGTTCCAAAAATCCCCCCAAAATCCCCCAAACCAGCCTCAAATTCCTGCCCCTAAAACGAGCCCCAAATCCTGACCAATCACCGCAAAATCCCTGAGCCCAAAACTGCCCCAAAATTCCCCAGAACTGCCCCAAAATCATCCCCAAATCCCTGTCCCCGAAATCCCCAGAATGAGCCCCAAATCTCACCCAGTCACCCCAAAACCCCGGCCTGAAAACGGCCCCAAAACTGTCCCTAACATTCCTGCCCTCAAAATTCCCAAAATGAGCCTCAAAACCCTGCCCAAAACTGGCCCCCAAATCCCCGAAACCAGCCCCAAATCCTCACCAATTACCCCAAAATCCCTGACCCACAAAACTGCCCCAAAATCCCCAAAATGAGCCCGAGATTCCTGCTCCCAAAATCCCCAGAATGAGCCCTAAATCTCACCCAGTCACCCCAAAATCCCGACCAAAAAACGGCCCCCAAAATCCCTGAAACCGCCCCTAAAATCCCCCCAAACCAGCCCCAAATTCCTGCCCCTAAAATCTCCAAAATGAGCCCCAGATCGCAGCCAATCATCCCAAAATTCCCCCCAAAACTGCCCCAAAATCTCCAAAACAGCCCCAATTCCCGGTCCCCAAAGTCCCCAAAATTGGCCCAAATCCCGGCCAATCACCCTAAAATCTGCCCCTAAAATCGCCCAAAATTCCCCCCAAAATGCCGGCCAAAAGCTGCCCCCAAACTTCCAAAAAACTGCCTCCAAAAACACCCAAAATGAGCCCAAAAATCCCCAAAATGAGCCCAAAAAATCCCCAAAATGAGCCCCTTTACGACACCTTTTACAACACTCGCACTTTACGGCACCTTTTACGACAGTCGCGCTTTACGGCACCTTTTACGACAGTCATGCTTTACGGCACATTTTACGACAGTGTTGCTTTACGGCACATTTTACGACAGTCGCGCTTTACGGCACCTTTTACGACAGTGTTGCTTTACGACACATTTTACGACAGTCGCGCTTTACGGCACAATTTACGACAGTCGCGCTTTTACGACACCTTTTACGACAGTGCTGCTTTACGACACCCTTTTTACGACATCGATGCTTTACGGCACCTTTTACGACAGTGTTGCTTTACGGCACCTTTTACGACAGTGTTGCTTTACGGCACCTTTTACGACAGTCGTGCTTTACGACAGTCGCGCTTTACAGCACCTTTTACGACAGTGCTGCTTTACGACACCTTTTACGACAGTCGCGCTTTACAGCACCTTTTACGACAGTCGCGCTTTACGACACCTTTTACGACAGTGCTGCTTTACGACACCTTTTACGACAGCCGTGCTTTACGACACCTTTTACGACAGTCGCACTTTACGACACCTTTTACGACATCAATGCTTTACGGCACCTTTTACGACAGTCGTGCTTTACGACACCTTTTACGACAGTCGTGCTTTACGACAGCTTTTACGACAGTCGTGTTTACGGCACCTTTTACGACAGTCGCGCTTTGCAACAGTTGCGCTTTACGGCTCTTCTTTTTCTGGAACTTTACAGCACTTTACAGCACTTTTTATTTTGTTTTCATTTATTTTTAATTAATTTTAATTATTAAATTTCTAGATTTTATTTAATTTTTTTTTTTCTATTTTCCTATTTTTAAAGCTTTTTATTTTATTTTATTTGGTGCTGCCCAGACCCGCTCAAGCCGGTGTTTGTGATGGTGTTTGAGGGTCCCCAGGACGAGGGAAGAGGTGAGAATCTTGCCCCCACCTTTCAGAAGGCTGATTAATTATTTTATGATCTCTGTTCTATTAAAAGAAAATGAGATTTTAGAACTATACTAAAGAGCAAGGAGACGTCAGAAAGCTGGAAAGGAATTAATAATGAAAACCTGGGACTTCTCACAGTCCTGACACAGCGGGACCATGGTTGGTCACCAAGTGGAAACCATGCAAAGGAGACCAATCCAAGCTGCCCCTGTGGCTGAACCATCTCCAGCCCACAGTCCACAGCCAGCAGATCCGCATTGGTTCCATTCCTGTTCTGAGGCTTCTCAGGAGAAAAATCCCAGCGAAAGGATTTTCTTAAAACATGTCAGTGCTCCAAGAGCATTTCCTAATTAAGGCAAATTGGGCCTTTGGGGAAGAAGGGGCTGCAAAGCATTTCCTAAAGCATTTTTTACTCCAATTTCGTGGAGCTCTGGGGGCTCTTTTTAAAACATGATATGTCGCAGACAATGATATTGATTTATTTTTTTTTTCTTGGTTTTAAAAAACTCTGAAATACACACACACACCACACACACACACACGCACACTAAAGAAGCAGGTCTCCATGGCTCAGCCCTGAGTGGTGAAGGAAGAGCAGCAGGAAGGGTGGTTTGTGGTGCTGGAGAAAGTCTCTGCAAGGCTTAAAGGAGCGTCCCATTTCCACTGATGGCTTTTGTTTTTTAAGGGGTGCTGGAAGATCTGGAAAGAGTGCGAGTCCCTCATTCCGGTTGGGATGCCTTGTTTTAAGAAATGTGTTCTTTCAGCTCTTGGAGAGCATCGTTTTGGGTTCATCCTCACATCCTCCAGTCTTGGTGGCTCTGTTGTTTTTTTATTTCCCTTTCTCTGCCCTTTTCCCTGCCCTCACTCCCCTGACGGCTGCTGGGGATGTGATTCAGGCACTCATCGCTGCTCTGCAGCTTCTTTACAGAGCTAAAACTGACTGGGTCTTTCACCCTCCTCTCACAGCAGGGGTGCAGCGTGAGGCACATGGCAGGGCAGGGTTTTATCTGTTGTTTTATCTTCTGGTTTGATGTTTAACACATGAGGCAGAGCCCCAAGCCCCTGCTCACCCCGTCAGGCTGGGCTGCAGGGGTTGCTGCATTGACAGCAACACAGTGGCTGCACCACAGCCACAACCAATCTGACAGAAAAAGGGTGTGAGGCTTCTAACAGTGCCGTGGTGGCTGAGCTGAGCCCAGCCTGGGTCTGGCTTAATCCCTGATCTGTGTGAAGCCCTTTTCTGTGGTTTCCTGAGGCTGGGACAGCTGCAGAGGTTGCTCTCCGTGAGCACAGGATGGCAGCTGTGGGCTGAGCCTCGCTGAGCTGCCTCCCCAGTATTTGATTGAGGGATTTAAAAAAAAAAAAAACATTACAATGTCTTTGTCAGTCTTCCCTGCTCACTTAAGCTGGCTGTTGGTGATTTGTAGTATTTGTTAAAATAAAAACTAAATGCTTTCCCTTTATAAGTAAATACGCTATGAAGAGGGCTTCAAAGGAAAGGTGATTAGCTACTGTGCAACTGTTGCTGAATTCATTGGTTGATGGTCCACATACTGCATTTTCAAATGTTACTGATACCTGATACGGACCATTCCCAAGCTCTTTGATAATTATTTATCAGCCATCTGCATCAGCATCATCTGCACGACCTGTGGCGGCCCAAACGCAGGGAGGAGAGGAAGGGGTTAAGCTGTAGGCAGGAAAGGGAAGGCAGAAACCAAGCAGCAAACAACCGGCACCTGGGCTCCATTGAGGACTAAAACTGTGGTTAATTGAGAAATTAACCACACTTAACATGGCTTAATTGAGAAAACTGCACGAATCCCCGTCCCACATTCTCTGGTTGCTGTTTCCATATTCCCCGTCCCATTCCCAGTCCCGTCCCGGGCGCTGCTCCCGCCCACCAATCCCAGTGCAAGGATTTGCATAATCCCGCCCACCTCCGTTTGGCCCCGCCCACCGCTAGTTGTAGCCATGTCCAGTTCCTCCCCAGTGCTCCCAGTAAGAGCGGTACTGGGGGTTAAAGCGCTCCCAGTTCCTCCCCAGTGCTCCCAGTAAGAGCGGTGCTGGGGTTAAAGCGCTCCCAGTTCCCTCCCAGTGCTCCCAGTAAGAGCGGTGCTGGGGGGGTTAAAGCGCTCCCAGTTCCTCCCCAGTGCTCCCAGTAAGAGCGGTGCCGGGGTAAAGCGCTCCCAGTTCCCTCCCAGTGCTCCCAGTAAGAGCGGTACTGGGGGGGGTTAAAGCGCTCCCAGTTCCTCCCCAGTGCTCCCAGTAAGAGCGGTACTGGGGTTAAAGCGCTCCCAGTTCCCTCCCAGTGCTCCCAGTAAGAGCGGTGCCGGGGTAAAGCGCTCCCAGTTCCCTCCCAGTGCTCCCAGTAAGAGCGGTGCTGGGGTTAAAGCGCTCCCAGTGCTCCCAGTAAGAGCGGTGCTGGGGGGAAAGCGCTCCCAGTTCCTCCCCAGTGCTCCCAGTAAGAGCGGTGCTGGGCGGGAAAATTCCACCCTGGTCCCCCACC
The DNA here is from genome assembly GCA_031885435.1 of Passerculus sandwichensis. NCBI lineage: Eukaryota > Metazoa > Chordata > Aves > Passeriformes > Passerellidae > Passerculus > Passerculus sandwichensis. The sequence continues at coordinate 9,239,307 of CM063157.1, read as the reverse complement.
TGCGCAGGGACAGATGGACAGACGGGACAGAGGGACGGGGATGGAGGGACAGAAGGACAGAGGGACACGGGGACAGCGGGACAGACGGACACCGGGGGCACGCGGGGCCGGTGCCGGTGCCGGTGCCGGGGCGGGGGGTTGGGAGGAGGAGCCGCCCCCGCCGCGTTTCCGCCGCTGTCACCGGGGCCGCTCGCGCCGGGGACAAAGGCGGGACCATGGCGGGGAGCGCCGCGGCACCGGGAGGCGGCCAGGTACGGGAACGGCACCGGGAACGGGAACCGTACCGGGAACGGGAACGGGAATGGTACCGGGAACGGCACCGGGAACAGGAACGGTACCGGGAACGGCACCGGGAACAGGAACGGGAACGGTACCGGGAACGGCACCGGAGACCCGCGCGGGGCCGGGGCCGGTGCGGGGCTGGGAGGAGCCGCCCCCGCCGCGTTTCCGCCGCTGTCACCGGGCGCTGCCGCCGGCACCGGGGCCGCTCCCGCCGGAAACAAAGGCGGGAGGATGGCGGGCAGCGCCGCCGCACGGGGAGGCGGCCAGGTACGGGCACGGCGCCGGGAACGGCAGCGGCACCGGTACCGGCACCGGGCGGTCCCTTCCTCCCGTCCCTGCCGCAGCCAGAGCCCCCCCCCGGTGCCGGTGCTGCCCCGGTACCGTGAAACGGCCGGGACCGGAACCGCGGCGGTGCCCGGAATGCGGAATTCGGGTCTGGCGGGTTCCGGGCCCGGGGCTGCCGGTGCCGGTGCCGGTGCCGCGGGATGCGATGCCGCGGTTGCCTTGGCAACCCGTACCGGGAGGAGCCGGGGGGGCGGCCCGGGATGGGAGCGGGGCTGCCCCGAACGCACCGGAACCCCCGGGCGGTACCGAGCGTGGCGGGGCTCAGCGCGGAGCCCGGGAGTACCGGGGGTACCGGGGAGTACCGGGAATTACCGGGGATTACCGGGGGTACCGGGGACTACCGGGGGTACCGGGGATTACCGGGGAGTACCGGGAATTACCGGGGATTACCGGGGTTACCGGGGACTACCGGGGATTACCGGGGGTACCGGGTTTTACCGGGGTTACCGGGTTTTACCGGGGATTACCGGGGATTACCGGGGGTACCGGGGTTACCGGGGGTACCGGGGGTTACCGGGATTACCGGGGGTACCGGGGGTACCGGGGTTACCGGGGGTCCCGGGTTTTACCGGGGTCCCCCCTCACCCTCCTCTCTCCCGCAGGTGCCGCCGCCCCCCGGGGGTCGCCCCGCGCGGGCCCCGCGCCCCGAGCCCCGGCCCCCGACATGAGCCGGAACCGGAGCGGCGCGGCCGGGCCCGAACCGCAGGTCAGGGGCACCGGGGGCACCGGGGGCACCGGGGGCACCGGGGGCGGGCGGGGGGCTCCGTGCCGTGCCGCGCCGTGCCAGGCTCCGTGCCAGGCTCCGTGCCATCCCGCGCTGTTTGAGGCCGTGCCCTGCCGGGTGATGCTGTGCCGATCCGTGCCCATCCGTGCCCATCCGTGCCGTGCCGTGCCGTGCGGTGGGAAGCTCCCGTGCCGTGCCCATCCGTGCCGTGCCGTGCCGTGCTGTGGGAGGCTCCCTTCCCGTGCCCATCCGTGCCGTGCCGTGCGGTGGGAAGCTCCCGTGCCGTGCCCATCCGTGCCAATCCGTGCCGTGCCGTGCCGTGGGAGGCTCCCTGGCCGTGCCGTGCTGTGCCACTCGCTTGCCAAGCCGTGCCGTTCCGTGTCGTGCCGGTCCCTGCTGTGCCGTGCCGTGCTGTGCCATGTGGCGAGAGGCTGCCTGGCCGTTCCGTGCCATTCCGAGCCGTTCCATGCCCTGCGCCCCGCCGGATGATGCCGTGCCGTGCCTGGCCATCAGTGCCTGGCTGTGCCGTTCCGTGCCGTGCCGTTCCGTGCCGTGCCGTTCCGTGCCGTGCCGTGCCTGGCATTAGTGCCGGGCTGTGCCGTGCCGTGCCGTTCCGTGCCGTTCCGTTCCGTTCCGTGCCGTGCCCCCTGACGCCCCCGCGCCCCCCGCAGCCCCCCCGGGCCATGGCGGGCCCCGAGCTCCGCCGCCGCCTCTCCGGGACCCCCCCGGTGCCCCCCGAGCCCCCGCGCCCCCGCTCGCTGCCCCTGCCCGCCCCCAGGTACCGGACACCGGGGGGGGGGGGATCCCTTAATTGGGGGGGGGGGATCCTTTAATGAGGGGGGAATCCCTTGATTGGGGGGGGGGGGAATCCCTTAATTGGGGGGGGGATCCTTTAATGAGGAAGGGGTCCCTTAATGAGGGGGGAATCCCTTGATTGGGGGGGGGGAATCCCTTAATTGGGGGGGGGGGGGTCCTTTAATGAGGGAGGGGTCCCTTAATGGGGAGGGGAGGAATCCCTTAATTGGGGGGGGGATCCCTTAATGAGGGGGGAATCCCTTGATTGGGGGGGGGAATCCCTTAATTGGGGGGGGGGGAATCCCTTAATTGGGGGGGGGGGTCCTTTAATGAGGGAGGGGTCCCTTAATGGGGAGGGGAGGAATCCCTTAATTGGGGGGGGGATCCCTTAATGAGGGGGGAATCCCTTGATTGGGGGGGGGAATCCCTTAATTGGGGGGGGGATCCCTTAATTGGGGGGGGGATCCCTTAATGAGGGGGGAATCCCTTGATTGGGGGGGGGAATCCCTTAATTGGGGGGGGGATCCCTTAATTGGGGGCGGGATCTCTTAATTGGGGGGGGGGTCGCCGCAGGTCGGGGATACCCCGGGGGGTCCCCATGAGGGGGGGTCTGGGGGTGTCCCCGCCGTGGGGGGAGGGGGGAGGCGGTGTCCGTGCGGGGGGAATCCCGGGGGAGGGGGCTCCGGTTACCGGGGGGATTCTCTGTTACCGGCAGGGATCCCCGGTTACCGGGGGGGATTCTCTGTTACCGGGAGGGAGGGAGCCCCGGTTACCGGGGGGATTCTCTGTTACCGGGAGGGAGGGATCCCCGGTTACCGGGGGAATTCTCTGTTACCGGCAGGGATCCCCGGTTACCGGGGGGATTCTCTGTTACCGGCAGGGATCCCCGGTTACCGGGTGTAATTCTCTGTTACCGGCAGGGATCCCCGGTTACCGGGGGGGCGGCGCCGCCGTGCCTCTGCGTGGGGGGGTCCGCGGGGTCCCGGGGCGGGGCCGTTCCGGGGCCGGGGGAGGTCCCGGGGCGGGGGGAGGCGCCGAGCGGGGCGCGGGGGCGGCACCGGCGGCAGCACCGGCAGCGGCGGCACCGGCGGCACCGGGAGGTTCCTTCCCGGCTCTTTCCAACCGGTTGCGCGGGGCCATGCGGAGCCCGGCACCGGGAGGAGCCGCTGCCGGTACCGGGGATCGCTGAGGAGGGACCCCGGAACCGGCACCGGGGGGGGGGGCTCCGGTACCGGGGGGGGGGGGGGGGCTCCGGGACCCGCTCCGGTACCGTCACCGTTACCGGCAGCGGCTCCGGCGGCGCGGGCGGCTGCGGTGCCGGTACCGGCGGCGTTGCCGGTTCCCCCGGGGGCGGCGATGATGGAGCCGGTGCCGGGCTCCGGGCAGAGCCCGTCGCTGTCGCTGCCGGTGCCCCGGGAGGGCCCGGGCCCCCTGCGCCCCCCGCAGCACCTCTGGCGCCAGCCCCGCACCCCGATCCGCATCCGCCACCGCGGCTTCTCCGACACCGACCGGCACCGGCCCCGGCCCATGGAGCGGGCGGACGCCGTGGACACCGGGGACCGGCCCGGGCTGCGCAGCGCCCGCATGTCCTGGCCCTCCTCGCTCCACGGCACCCCCGGCACCGGCAAGCGGTAGGTGAGACCCCCGGGACCCGCGGTGCCATCCCGGTACCGGCACCGGCGGTGGGAGCTCCCCTAGCGCCATCCCGGTACCGCCAGCGGGAGCGCCGATCCTCATCCCGGTACCGGTACCGGAGGTGGGAGCTCCCCTAGTGCCATCCCGGTACCGGTACCGGAGGTGGGAGCTCCCCTAGTGCCAGCCCGGTACCGGTACCGGGGTTAGGAGCTCCCCTAGTGCCAGCCCGGTACCGGTACCGGCGGTGGGAGCTCCCCTAGTGCCAGCCCGGTACCGGTACCGGGGTTAGGAGCTCCCCTAGTGCCAGCCCGGTACCGGTACCGGAGGTGGGAGCTCCCCTAGCGCCATCCCGGTACCGGGATTAGGAGCTCCCCTAGTGCCATCCCGGTACCGGTACCGGCGGTGGGAGCTCCCCTAGTGCCAGCCCGGTACCGGTACCGGAGGTGGGAGCTCCCCTAGTGCCATCCCGGTACCGCCAGCGGGAGCGCCGATCCTCATCCCGGTACCGGTACCGGGGTTAGGAGCTCCCCTAGTGCCATCCCGGTAACGGTACCGGGAACCCCTCAGCGTCCTCTTGGGACCGGGATTGGAGGCGGGATCCCTCCCCCGGTATCCTCCCGGTACCGGGATCAGAGGTGGGACCACCCCCAAATCCCATCCTGGTACCGGTACCGGAATCCCCCCCATCCTCATCCCAGTACCGGTACCGAGAGCCCCAATTTCTTCCCAGTACCGGTACCGAGAGTCCCCCATCCTCTTCCCGGTATCGGGAGTCCCCATCCTCATATCGGTACCGGGAGCCCCATCCTCATATCGGTACCGGGAGTCCCCATCCTCATCCCGGTACCGGGAGTCCCCATCCTCATCCCGGTACCGGTACCAAGAGCCTCCATCCTCATCCCGGTACCGATACCAGGATCCCCCCATCCTCATCCCGGTACCGGTACCGAGAGCCCCAATTTCTTCCCAGTACCGGTACCAGGATCCCCACATCCTCATCCCGGTACCGGGAGTCCCCATCCTCATCCCGGTACCAGGATCCCCGCATCCTCATCCCGGTACCGGTACCAAGAGCCCCCATCCTCATCCCGGTACCGGTACCAGGATCCCCACATCCTCATCCCGGTACCGGTACCAGGATCCCCGCATCCTCATCCCGGTACCGGTACCAGGATCCCCGCATCCTTATCCCGGTACCGATACCAGGATCCCCACATCCTCATCCCAGTACCGGTACCGGGAGCCCCCATCCTCATCCCGGTACCGGTACCGGGAGCCCCCCCGCATCCTCGCGGTCCCGGAGAGCCGCTCGGGGGTACCGGGCCCCCCCGTCCCCGCCTCCTCCCGGTGTGACCCCCGGTGCGATCCCGGTACCGGCCCCGGGCCCTGCGGGGATCCCGGAGATTCTGGGGGGAGGTTCCGCCCCCGGGTCCATCTGGCCCCGTTCCCGTTCCTGTTCCCGTTCCCGGCGGGGAAGTTTTTTCAGTTTTTTCAGTTTTTTCAGTTTTTTTCGGGGAAAACAACTCGGGCAGGCGGCGCCGCCATGTGCGGGAGCTCCGCGTCCTTCCGCCGCTCCGGCCTCATTAGCGCCGTTAATTTATGCACAGGAGGCTCGGCAGATGGCCGGGGCTCGGAGCGCGGCTGCCGGGGGGGTGATTTCCTCATTTCCTTCCTCCCCCTCCTCCTCATCCTCCTCATCCTCCTCATCCTCCTTCCCCGAGGCTGCCGAGCAGCTGCGGAGGGCGGTGGGGGGCGGCAGGGCCGGGATCCCCCCGGTCAGAGCCCCTAAATCCCCCAAACTCCGGGACTGTGGTGTGAGACCCCCAAACCCGCGACCCCCGCCCCTTATTCAGGGGCGGCAGGGCCGGGATCCCCCCGGTGAGAGCCCCCAAAACTCCCAGACTCAGTCTTGGGGTGCGGGACCCCCATCCCCGCTGCCCCGCGGCCCCCGCCCGCTGTCCCGGTACCGGCTCCGGGATTCCCGTGCCCGGAGCGGAGAGCCCGGGCGGGACCGGCCCCGGAGCCGCGGCCGTGCCGGGATCCGGCCGGGATCCGGATGGGCTCCGGCTGCCGCCGGCCGTTCCCCGCTCCCGGCGGCTGCTCCCGGATCCTGGGGGCCGTTCCCAGCCTCTCCCGGCCTCTGGAGGCTCTTCCCGTCCCCTGGAAGCTCCTTCCAGCTCCCGAGAGCTTTTCCCAGCTCCCGGCGGCTTTCCCCGGTCCCCAGAGGCTGTTATCAGTTCCCAGAGGCTGTTATCAGTTCCCAGAGGCTGTTCCCAGCTCCTGGAAGCTTTCCCGGCCCCTGGAAGCTTTTCCCGGCCCCCGAAAGGCTTTTCCTGGCTCCTGGAGCCTTTTCTCGGCTCCTGAAAGATTCTCCCATCTCCTGGAAGCTTTTCCCGATTCCTGAAAGCTTTTCCCAGAGGCTCCCAGGCTCCCAGAGGCTGTTCCCAGCTCCTGGAACCTGTTATCAGCTCCTGGAACCTGTTATCAGCTTCTGGAAATTGTTCCGAGCTCCCGGAGTCTTTTCCCAATTCCTGGAGCCTTTTCCCAGCTCCTGGAGCCTTTCCCCATCTCCTGAACCCTTTTCCCGGTTCCCGCAGCCCCGGGATTCTCCCGGTACGCCCCGGGATTCCTCTCCAGCCCCGGGATTCTCCCGGTACGCCCCGGGATTCCTCTCCAGCCCCGGGATTCTCCCGGTACGCCCGGGATTCCTCTCCAGCCCCGGGATTCTCCCGTTCCCCCGCCGGTGCCTCCCCGGCCATGGCGGCTCCGGGATCCGCTCCGGGGCGGATGAGTCACCCGCGGCCGCCGGGGATGAATCACGGCCGGATCCGCGGGGCCGGGGGGGACCCTCGGGGGGCGAGGGGGTCCCGAGGGAAAGGTCCCGGTGCCCCCCGGTCACCTCCCGGTGTCCCCGCTCCTCTTCCTCCTCCTCATCTTCCTCCTCCTCCTCCTCCTCTCCATCGCAATCGCATCCCGTCCCTCTCTCCATCCTCACTTCACCCTCATCCTCATCCTCATCCTCATCCTCATCCTCATCCTCATCCTCATCCTCATCCTCATCCTCCTCCCCAATCCCTCCTCCCTGCCCCATCCCTTCCTCCTCCTCATCTTCCTCCCATCTTCATCCTCCTCCCCGTGTCTCTCCCATCATCCCGGGACACCCCCGGATCCATCGGCAGGACCCCCCCCACCCCACACATCCCCCTCCCCAATTCTGGGGGGCTGCACCCCTCGGGGATGGCCCCGATCTCCCGGCGCGGACCCCAGACCCCGTCCCGAAGCGGGATCCACCCTCGGGGTGCCGCCGGGGTGTCCCCCAGGGGTCCCCGGGGTGCCCAGGGGTCCCCGGGCCGGGGTGGAATCGATCCCGCGGAAATTCCAAACCCGCCGTTTTTCCCCCCTTTTTTTTTTTCCTTTTTTTTTCCCCATTTTTTCCCTGTTCCTCCCGGAGCCCGTTGCTAAATTTGCCGCGTGAGTCACCCCCACCCCCACCCGCAGGCAGCCCCCCCGGCTCCCCCCGGGGGCGGGACCCCCAAAACGGGGCCGGGGAACCCCCCCAGGGCCGGGGACACCCCCAGAGCCGGGGACACCCCCAGGGCAGGGAACGCCCCATATTTTGGGGACCCCCCCCAGGTTTGGGGACCCCCCAGGACGGGGGAACCACCCCCAGGGCCGGGGAACCCCCCAGTTTCGGGGACCCCCTTAGGTTGAGCGACCCCCCCCAGGGCCGGGCACTGAACTGGGGGGGTCTGGGGGCTACAGGGTTGAACTGGGGGGATCTGGAGGGGTCCAGCATTGAACTGGGGAGGGTCTGGGGGCTACAAGGTTGAACTGGGGAGTGCAGGATTGAACTGGGGGGGCTCCATGGTTGAATTGGGGGGTCTGGAGGGTCTCCACGACTGAACTGGGGGGGGGGGTCTGGGGGCTGCAGGGTTGAATTAGGGGGGTCTGGGGGCTGCAGAACTGAACTGGGGGGGATCTGGAGGGGTCCAGCATTGAACTGGGGGGGTCTGGGGGCTGCAGGACCGACCTGGGGTCTGCAGAACCAAACTGGGGGCTCCGCTGGGGGGTCCAGCATTGAACTGGGAGGGTCTGGGGGCTGCAGGGTTGAATTAGGGGGGTCTGGGGGCTGCAGAACTGAACTGGGGGGGATCTGGAGGGGTCCAGCATTGAACTGGGGGGGGGTCTGGGGGCTGCAGGACCGAACTGGGGGCTCCGCTGGGGGGTCCCGCATTGACCCGGGGGGCTCGGTACCGAACCGGGGGCGCCGCTGGGGGGTCCAGCATTGAACTGGGAGGGTCTGGGGGCTGCAGGGTTGAATTAGGGGGGTCTGGGGGCTGCAGAACTGAACTGGGGGGGATCTGGAGGGGTCCAGCATTGAACTGGGGGGGGGTCTGGGGGCTGCAGGACCGAACCGGGGGCGCCGCTGGGGGGTCCCGCATTGACCCGGGGGGCTCGGTACCGAACCGGGGGCGCCGCTGGGGGGGTCCCGCTCTGTCCCCCACGTGTCCCCGCTGTCCCCGCAGCCCGGAGGCGGAGAACGGCCCCAACGGCCCCAACGGCCCCCATGGCCCCTGGGGGGGGGCGCGGAGCCCCCCCGAGCCCCAGCCCAGCCCGGGCCGGGGTCTCCAGGCCGCGCCCCCCCCCGCGCAGCGCCGCGAGTCCTTCCTGTACCGCTCCGAGAGCGACCTGGACGCGTCCCCGCGCAGCCTCTCCCGCTGCTCCTCCGTCAACAGCGACGCGTGAGTGCCGAGCCGGGACCCCCCGGGACCCCCCGATATCCCCCAGAGCCCCCCAGAGCCCCCCAGAGCCCCCCGAGATGGCCCAGAGCGCAGGGACCCCTCCCCAGCACCCCTGGACGCGTCCCTGCACAGCCCCTCCTGGTGCTCCTCCGTGGACAGCGACGTGTGAGAGACCCCCGAGACCCCCAGAGCCCCCCCCCAATATCCCCCCATCACCTCCTGGAGACCCCCCCAATATCCCCCCTTTTCCCACCCCTCCAGCCCCTCTCTGATCTCCCCTCAGGGACCCCGAAAATTCCCCTCAGGATGACCCAAAATTCCCCAGAGTCCCCCCAGGATCTTCTCAGAGACCCCCCCAGGACCCCCCTGCAGCTCTGTGAGCCCCCCCTGAATTGAGGGGGGGTCCAGGGGGGTCCCAGATCCTCTGCCTGACCCCCCCCCCTCAATTTCCTTTCCAGCCACGGCGAGGATTTGATCGTCACCCCCTTTGCTCAGGTAGGGCGGGGGGGCCTGGGGGGTCCTGGGGGAGGCCTGGGGGGTTCTGGGGGGTCTCTGGAGGTCTCAGGGGGTCCTGGGGGTCTCAGGGGGTCCTGGGGGTCTCAATCCCCCCCTCAGTCCCCCCCTGCCCCCCCAGGTCCTGGCCAGTCTCCGCAGTGTCCGCAGCAACCTCTCCATCCTGACCAAAGGCTCCACCCCCCCGGGCTGCACGTGCGTGACCCTTCACCTGTAACCTTTAACCCCCCCAATCTGAAACTGGGGGGGGGTCTCGGCCAGCCCTGACCCCCCCCTGACCCCTTCCCATCCCCCCCCCCCAGGCTGTCGCCCCCGGGCTCGCAGCTCCCCCCCGGCACCGCCGCCATATCAGGTGAGGGCTCGGGGGGGGCTCGGGGGAAACTGAGGCACGGACGGGCAGCCCCTCCCCTCTCCCCACTCAGGCCAATGGGAGGGTCCCTGAAATCCTGCAGGGCCCCCCCCCCCCCACAGTTCCGGGGGGTCCCCATGTCCACCCCCCCCCCCCCCCTTGGGGCCCTTCCTGTTCCTGGGGTCTCCTCTGGCCCGGGGGTCCTCAGTGCCACCCCCAGGAGGGTCCCCCTGTGCCATCCCCAAGGTCCCCCCTGTGTCACCTCAGTGCCACCCCCAGGAGGGTCCCCCTGTCCCATCCCAGTGTCCCCCCTGTCCCCTGTGTCACCTCAGTGCCACCCCCAGGAGGGTCCCCCGGTGCCATCCCCAAGGTCCCCCCCTGTCCCTCCCCTGTGTCACCTCGGTGCCATCTCTAGGAGGGTCCCCCGGTGCCATCCCCAGGAGGGTCCCCCATGTCCCCTGTCCTGGGGGTCCCATGGGCGCTGTTCCATTCCTGGTGTCCCGGTGTCCCTGTCCCAGTGTCCCTGTGGCACTGTCACTGTCCCCATTGTCCCTGTCCCAGTGTCCCTGTGGCACTGTCACTGTCCCCATTGTCCCTGTCCCTGTCCCTGTCCCTGTCCCTGTCCTGGTGGCTCTATCCCTGTCCCTGTGGCACCGTGGCACTGTCCCTGTCCCTGTCCCAGTGTCCCAGTGGCACTGTGGCACTGTCACTGTCCCATTCCCGGGTCCCTGTGGCACTGTCCCTGTCCCCATTGTCCCTGTCCCTGTCCTGGTGGCTCTATCCCTGTCCCTGTGGCACCGTGGCACTGTCCCTGTCCCCATTGTCCCTGTCCCCAGAGGCCACGTCGCAGCAGCTGGCCCGGGACACCCTGCAGGAGCTCGATTGGTGCCTGGAGCAGCTGGAGACGCTGCAGACGCACAGGGCGGTCAGCGAGATGGCCTCCAACAAGGTGGGGACACTGAGGGGACAGCAGGGACAGCAGGGGGACACTGAGGGGACACAGCAGGGACACACGGGGTGGTCAGCGAGATGGCCTCCAACAAGGTGGGGACACTGAGGGGACAGCAAGGGGACACTGAGGGGACACAGCAGAGACGCACAGGGCGGTCAACGAGATGTCCTCCAACAAGGTGGGGACACTGAGGGGACAGCAGGGACAGCAGGGGGACACTGGGGGGACATGGGGGAGCACAAGGACAGTGGGGAGGACACAGGGACACGGGGACAGTGGGGGGGACACGGGGATGGCGAGGACAGCGGGGACACGGGCACTGGGACAGGGACAAGAGGCTGGGGCGGCCCTGGGCACAGCGGGGGCAGTGCCGGCATCTGGCACTGGTGGCACTGGTGGCACTGGTGGCAGTACTGGCAGTGGCAGCACTGATGGCAGTTGTGGGTGGCCCTGGTGGCCCTGGCTGTGTCAGGTGCTGGTGGCACTGGTGGCACTGGTGGCAGTACTGGCAGTAGTGGCACTGGTGGCAGTGGTGGGTGGCCCTGGAGGCCCTGGTGGCCCTGGCTGTGTCAGGGTGTTGGTGGCACTGGTGGCACTGGTGGCACTGGTGGCAGTACCAGCAGTGGTGGCACTGGTGGCAGTGGTGGGTGGCCCTGGTGGCCCTGGCTGTGTCAGGGTGCTGGTGGCACTGGTGGCAGTACCAGCAGTGGTGGCACTGACGGCAGTGGTGGGTGGCCCTGGTGGCACTGGTGGCCCTGGTGGCCCTGGCTGTGTCAGGGTGCTGGTGGCACTGGTGGTACTGTGGGCACTGGTGGCAGTGGTGGGTGGCCCTGGCTGTGTCACGGTGCTGGTGGCACTGGTGGCAGTACTGGCAGTGGTGGCACTGGTGGCAGTGGTGGGTGGCCCTGGTGGCCCTGGCTGTGTCAGGGTGCTGGTGGCACTGGTGGCACTGGTGGCACTGGTGGCACTGGTGGCCCTGGTGGCCCTGGCTGTGTCAGGGTGCTGGTGGCACTGGTGGCACTGGTGGCACTGGTGGCCCTGGTGGCCCTGGCGGTGTCACGGCGCTGGTGGCACTGGTGGCAGTACTGGCAGTGGTGGCACTGGTGGCAGTGGTGGGTGGCCCTGGTTGTGTCACGGTGCTGGTGGCACTGGTGGCACTGGTGGCACTGGTGGCAGTACTGGCAGTGGTGGCCCTGGCTGTGTCATGGTGTTGGTGGCCCTGGCTGTGTCACGGTGCTGGTGGCCCTGGTGGCCCTGGCGGTGTCACGGTGCTGGTGGCACTGGTGGCCGTGGCCAGCGCTGCAGGGTGCTGTCCCTGGGGTGTCCCCGGGGTGTCCCCAAGCCCCCCTGGCCCTGTCATCCCCTGCGTTCCCCCCATGTACCCCCAGGAGGGACCCCCGGGAGGGACCCCCACCCCAGCGGGCCCTGAGCAGAGCCCCTGACCCCTTTGGGGGGGTCCCCAACACCTGTGGGGTGTCCCCTGGGTGTCCCCGAGCCTTTCTGGGAGGAGTCCTCGCACTGTCGGGGTGTCCCCTGTGGCTCCAGGCCCATTTTGGGGTGTCCCTGACCCTTTCTAGGGGGGGTTTGGGGGGGTCCCCGCATTTTGGGGTGTCCCCTTGGGAGTCTGGGCCCATTTTGGGGGCTCCCTGACCCTTTCTGGGGGGTCCCTGACCCTTTTTGGGGGGTGTCCCCCCCCGTGTCCCCGCCGTGTCCCCTCCGTGACCGTGACCGTGAGGCGGGGGCGGGGCAGGGGGCGGGGCAGGGGGCGTGGCCAGGCCTCGCGCAGGCGTCCGGACCCCCCCCGCCCCCCCCGCCCGGCGCTCCGCAGCCTCCGCAGCCCCGAGCGGAGCCCCCCGGACCCCCCCGGGACCCCCGGGACCCCCTCGGCATCCCCGGGACCCCCCAAAACCCTCGGGGACCCCTCCGGGACCCCCCCCCCCCGCATCCTCCGCATCCTCAGCATCCCCTCCCTGCGCCCCCAGAGCCCCCCAGACCCCTCCGGACCCCCCCCCAAACCCCTCCGGGATCCCCCAGACCCCTCCGGGATCCCCCAGACCCCCGCAAAACCTCCGGAACCCCCCGGACCCCCCGCCCCCCTCCCCATCCCCATCCCCGCGTCCTTTTGCCCCGCCCCTCCCCAGTAACTCCTCCGGACCCCCCCCCCTCCCCACCATCCCGGGGGGCTCAGGACCCTCGGGGGGGCTCAGGACCCCCGGGAGGAGGAGGAGGAGGAAGAGGAGGGGAGGCCTTCACCCTCCCTTCACTCCCGTCTGGCTCTGGGGGCGATGTGAGCCCCCCCGCGCCCCCTCATCTCGGGGGGGGGGGGCTGGCGCTGCCCCCTGATCGCGGGGGGGGGGCCCGGTTCCCCCCCCCCCAGAGCCCCCCGAGACCCCCGGGCCATGCCCGGGCCCCCCCCGGGCCCTGAGGGCGAACCGGGCCTGTCCGGGCCCTGAGCGCCGATCCGAGCCCCCCCCGGGCCCTCAGCACCGATCCGGGCCCACCCCCGGGCCCTGAGGGCGAACCGGGCCTGTCCGGGCCCCCCCCGGGCCCTGAGCACCGATCCGAGCCCCCCCCGGGCCCTGAGGGCGAACCGGGCCCACCCCCGGGCCCTGAGGGCGAACCGGGCCTGTCCGGGCCCCTCACGGGCCCTGAGCGCCGTTCGGGCCTGTCCGGCCCCCCCCCCCCCCCGTAAATCTCGGGGTGCCGCTGAGGGTTGAGGAGGGGTCGGGGGGGGTCCTGCGCCCCCTCCCCACAATCGCGGCCCCCAAAATGCCGCTGGTGGATTTCTTCTGCGAGAACTGCGCCAGGCCCTGGCTGGTGGGGTGGTGGGACCAGGTAAGAGGGGGGCAGAGGGTGGGTGAGGGTCTGAACCCCTCCGAGCCCCTCAGTGGCATGGGGACCCCCCCCCACCCCCTCATCCTGCATGCGCCCCCTCCCCAAAATGCGCCCTCACCCCGTTTGGGGTCGTGTTGTGATTTGGGGGATCCTGGGGGGGCTTTTCCCCCTCAGTTTGGGGTGGGGGGGGCGCAGCAGCTCCGGCACGTGTGGGATTTGGGGAGGGGTCTCTGTGAGGGGCGGGGCTGAGCGCTGTCTCCGCCCCCTCCGGTACTGAAAGGGTTAAACGCCCCCCCCCGCTCCCCCCGTGGGGCGGTTGCCATGGAGCCGGCGGTTGTCATGGAGACCGGACGGCGTCTCCTGATTGGCTGCGGTGGAAGGGGGGAGGAGCAGGGGAGGCTCCTCCCACCTCAGATTGGGAGGGGGGGCAAATTGGGGAGGGGATGGAAATAGAAGTTGGGGGGGGGGGGCAACCAGTGCCACCAGTGCCACCAGTGTCCCCTCAATGTCCCCTGAATGTCCCCCCAGTGCCACCAGCACGGAGGGGACCTGTGGGGGGGGGTCTGGGGGTCTCGGGTGGGGGGATTTGTGATTGTGGGGAGAGTCCTGGGGGTCCCGGGGGGCTCTGAGGTGATCCTTGGGGGTCCCTGGGGGCTCTGGGGGGCTCTGAGGTGATCCTTGGGGGTCCCTGGGGGCTCTGGGGGGTCCCTGGGTGTCAATTGGGGGGGTCCCAGGTGGTCCCTGGGGGGGTCCCTGGTGATCCTTGGGGGTCCCTTGGGGCTCTGGGGGGTCCCTGGGGGTCAATGAGGGGGTCCCTGGTGGTCCCTGGGGGGGTCCCTGGTGATCCTTGGGGGTCCCTTGGGGCTCTGGGGGGTCCCTGGGGGTCAGTGAGGGGGTCCCTGGGGGGTCCCTGGGGGGGTCCCTGGTGATCCCGGGGGTCTCCCCGAGGGTCCCTGACCCCCCCCCGTCCCCCCCCAGTTCAAGCGGATGCTGAACCGGGAGCTGTCGCACCTGTCCGGGATGAGCCGCTCGGGGAACCAGGTGTCCGAGTACATCGCCAGCACCTTCCTGGGTGAGACCCCCGAGAGACCCCCGAGAGACCCCCGGGAACCCCCTGAAACCCCCGGGACCCCTGGGACACCCCTGAGACCCCCAGGAACCCCTGAAACCCCCGGGACCCCTGGCATACCCCTGAGACCCCCAGGAGCCAGGTGTCCGAGTACATCGCCAGCACCTTCCTGGGTGGGTGAGACCCCCGAGAGACCCCCGAGAGACCCCCGAGAGACCCCCATTTTCCCCCATTTCCCCCAGACAAGCAGCCCGAGGTGGAGACCCCCAGCCCCTGTGAGCCCCCCATAGCCCCCCAAAGCCCCCCATTTCCCCCCATAGCCCCCCATTTCCCCCCATATTTCCCCCCAGACAAGCAGCCCGAGGTGGAGACCCCCAGCCCCATAGGGACCCCCATTTCCCCCCAAAGCCCCCCAAAGCCCCCCATTTCCCCCATTTTCCCCCCCCAGACAAGCAGCCCGAGGTGGAGATCCCCAGCCCCATAGGGACCCCCATAGCCCCCCATAGCCCCCCATTTCCCCCCATTTCCCCCCATAGCCCCCCATAGCCCCCCATAGCCCCCCATTTCCCCCGTTTCCCCCCAGACAAGCAGCCCGAGGTGGAGATCCCCAGCCCCGGCCCCCCCGAGCGGGACAAGCGGCGCCGGCCGCCCCCCGGGCCGGGCGGGGGGGGAGGGGCGCGGGCGCTGCCCCCCGGCTGCGACCCCCGGGACCCCCCCCATGGGGACCCCCCCCATGGGGACCCCCAGCCCCTGCCCCGCTACGGCGTGGAGACCGACACCGAGGAGCAGCTGGGAAAGGTGAGGGCTGGGGGGCGTCTGGGGGTGTCTCAGAGGGGTCTGGGGGCTTTGGGGAGGGTCTGGAAGGGACTCGGGGGGCTCTGGAGGGGTTTGGGGGTATCTTGGGGGTCTCAGGAGGGTCTCAGGAGGGTCTCGGGGGGTTGGAGGGGTGTCTAGAGGAGCCTTGAGGGGATGCTTGGGAGGGTCTGGGGTCTCGGAGGTTTTTGGGGGGTTCATGGGGGGTCCAGGGGGTATCTGGGGGGGGGGATGTGGGGTTTATCTGGGGGATCTAAGGGGGTCTTGAGTAGGTCTGGGGGGGCGTCTCGGGGGTGTCCGAGGCTGCTCTGAGGGTCGGGGGTCTCGGGGGAGCTTCTGGGTTTGGGGGTCTCGGGGCGGTTTGGGGGGGATCTTGGGGCGGTTTGGGGGTCTCGGGGCAGTTCGGGGGGGTCTCGGGGTGGTTGCGGGGGGCTGTGGGGAGCAGAGGGGGGGTCCCCACCGATCCCACCCCCCCTATTTATACCCCCCCCCCCCCCCCAGGAGTTGGACAACCTCAACCAGTGGGGGCTGAACATCTTCAGGGTCTCCGAGTTCTCCAACAACCGCTCCCTGAGCTGCATCATGTTCACCATCTTCCAGGTGACCCCAAAAATACCCCTGGGACCCCCAAAAATAGCCCTGGGACCCCAAAACTGCCCCTGGGACCCCAAAACTGCCCCGGGACCCCAAAAATACCCCTGGGACCCCCAAAACTGCCCCCGGGACCCCAAAAATACCCCTGGGACCCCAAAAAATAGCCCCAGGACCCCAAAACTGCCCCTGGACTCCCAAAAATACCCACTGACCCCAAAACTGCCCCCAGACCCCTTGACACAAACCCCAAAAACACCCCTGGGACCCCAAAACTGCCCCTGGACCACCTGAGCCCCCTCCCTGCTTCTTTGGGTGTTTTTTGGGTACGTTTTGGCTGTGTTTGGGTGTGTTGTGGCTGTGTTTTGGGTTAATTTTGGGGATATTTGGGTACATTTTGGGTACATTCCCGTCCCCAGGAGTGTGACCTGGTGCGCACCTTTGCCATCCCCGAGCGGGCTCTCCTGGGCTGAGTTTGGGTACATTTTGGGTGGTTTTGGGTCCATTCCTGTCCCCAGGAGCGTGACCTGGTGCGCACCTTTGCCATCCCCGCGCGGGCAGTCCTGGGCTGAGTTTGGGTTAATTTTGGGTGGTTTTGGGTCCATTCCCATCCCCAGGAGCGTGACCTGGTGCGCACCTTTGCCATCCCCGAGCGGGCTCTGCTGGGCTGAGTTTGGGTTAATTTTGGGTGGTTTTGGGTCCGCAGGAGCGTGACCTGGTGCGCACCTTTGCCATCCCCGAGCGGGCTGTCCTGGGCGGAGTTTGGGTTAATTTTGGGTGGTTTTGGGCACATTCCCATCCCCAGGAGCGTGACCTGGTGCGCACCTTTGCCATCCCCGTGCGGGCTCTGCTGGGCTGAGTTTGGGTTAATTTTGGGTGGTTTTGGGTCCCCAGGAGCGTGACCTGGTGCGCCCCCTTTGCCATCCCCGCGCGGGCTCTCCTGGGCTGAGTTTGGGTTAATTTTGGGTGGTTTTGGGCACGTTTTGGGTACATTTTGGGTATATTTGGGTACATTTTGGGTATATTTGGGTACATTTTGGGTACATTCCTGTCCCCAGGAGCGTGACCTGGTGCGCGCCTTTGCCATCCCCGCGCGGGCTCTCCTGGGCTGAGTTTGGGTTAATTTTGGGTGGTTTTGGGTCCCCAGGAGCGTGACCTGGTGCGCACCTTTGCCATCCCCAAGCGGGCTCTCCTGGCCTGAGTTTGGGTTAATTTTGGGTATATTTGGGTACATTTTGGGTACATTCCCATCCCCAGGAGCGTGACCTGGTGCGCACCTTTGCCATCCCCGAGCGGGCTGTCCTGGGCTGAGTTTGGGTTAATTTTGGGTGGTTTTGGGTCCATTCCTGTCCCCAGGAGCGTGACCTGGTGCGCACCTTTGCCATCCCCGAGTGGGCTCTCCCGGGCTGAG
This sequence comes from Passerculus sandwichensis, assembly GCA_031885435.1. NCBI lineage: Eukaryota > Metazoa > Chordata > Aves > Passeriformes > Passerellidae > Passerculus > Passerculus sandwichensis. The sequence goes on along the minus strand of CM063157.1, from coordinate 9,222,251 downwards.
TTTGGGTTAATTTTGGGTGGTTTTGGGTCCATTCCCGTCCCCAGGAGCGTGACCTGGTGCGCACCTTTGCCATCCCCACGCGGGCTGTCCTGGGCTGAGTTTGGGTTAATTTTGGGTGGTTTTGGGTCCCCAGGAGCGTGACCTGGTGCGCACCTTTGCCATCCCCGAGCGGGCTCTGCTGGGCTATGCCCGGGCCCTGGAGCAGCACTACCACCCCGACGTGGCGTACCACAACAGCCTGCACGCCGCCGACGTGCTGCAGTCCACGCACGTGCTGCTGGCCACCCCTGCCCTCGACGTGAGACCCCAGACCCACGGGGGGCCGTAAACGGGTGGGAGGACCCATAAATGGGATGGGGTCTCCTCTGTGGGTGGTGGGAGCCACTGTAGGGACCTGTCCAGGGGTGGTGGGACCAGTTCTGGGTGTGATTTTGGGGTGAGGGGACCCGTGATTGGGTGGGAGGGCCCCATAAACGGAGGGGATTCCATAAATGGGGAGGGGGATCCAAAAATGGGAAGGGGGTCCGTAAATGGGTGGGGATCTCAAAAGTGCACGAGGGGTCCCATGAATGGGTAATGGGACCCATAAACGGGTGGGAGGTCCCATAATTGGGTGGTGCGACCCATAAATGGGTGGTGGGACCCATAATTGGGTGGTGGGATCCATAATTGGGTGGTGGGATCCATAACTGGGTAATGGGATCCATAATTGGGTGGTGGGACCCATAAATGGGTGGTGGGACCCATAATTGGGTGGTGGGACCCATAATTGGGTGGTGGGACCCAGAAAAGGGTGGTGGGATCCATAAATGGGTGGTGGGATCCATAAACGGGTGGTGGGATCCATAACTGGGTAATGGGATCCATAATTGGGTGGTGGGACCCATAATTGGGTGGTGGGACCCATAAATGGGTGGTGGGATCCATAAATGTGTGGTGGGATCCATAACTGGGTAATGGGATCCATAATTGGGTGGTGGGACCCATAATTGGGTGGTGGGACCCATAAATGGGTGGTGGGATCCATAAATGGGAGGGGTCCCTAAATGGCTGGGAGGTCCCGTTAGGTTTTGGGGGGGGGTCTGAGGGTGTCCCTGTCCCCCATCCCAGGACGTCTTCACCGACCTGGAGGTCTTGGCCGCCCTCTTTGCTGCCGCCATCCACGACGTCGACCACCCCGGGGTGTCCAACCAGTTCCTCATCAACACCAGTGGGTGCCAGGGGGTCCCTCCCTGTGTCCTGGGGGTCTCGGGGGTCCCTGCCTGTGACCCGGGGGTCCCTCTTTGCCCCCAGACTCGGAGCTGGCGCTGCTCTACAACGACGAGTCGGTGCTGGAGAACCATCACCTGGCCGTGGGCTTCAAGCTGCTGCAGGAGCAGGACTGCGACATCTTCCAGAACCTGAGCCGGCGGCAGCGGCAGGCGCTGCGCCAGATGGTCATCGACATGGTCAGTGCCTGAAATCGTGATAAAACACCCCAAAATCCTGATAAAACACACCAAAACCCTGCTAAAATACCCCAGGCGCTGCGCCAGATGGTCATCGACATGGTCAGTGCCTGAAATCGTGATGAAACACCCCAAAATCCTGATAAAACACCCCAAAATCCTGATAAAACACCCCAAAATCCTGATAAAACACCCTAAAATCCTGATAAAACACCCCAAAATCCTGATAAAACACCCCAAAATCCTGATAAAATACCCCAAAGTCCTGCTAAAACACCCCAAAATCCTGATAAAATACCCCAGGCGCTGCGCCAGATGGTCATTGACATGGTCAGTACCTAAAATCATGATAAAACACCCCAAAATCCTGATAAAACACCCCAAAATCCTGCTAAAACACCCCAGGCGCTGCGCCAGATGGTCATCGACATGGTCAGTACCTGAAATCCTGATAAAATACCCCAAAATCCTGCCCTGAAAACACCCCAAAACCCCTTGAACAGCCCCAGGTGGTCATCGACACGGTCAGCATCCAAAACACTCCCAAAGCCCCCCAAAATTCCCCCTCAATCCCTTGAAAATCCCTCCTGGACCCCCCAAAAAAACCCCAAAACCCCCTGAATCCCCCCCAAATTCCCCCCCAGCACGGTCCACTGACCCTGCCAGCCCCCCAAATCCCCCCAGATCCCCCCTGAAGCCCCTCTGTGCCCCCCAGGTGCTGGCCACGGACATGTCCAAGCACATGAGCCTCCTGGCCGACCTCAAGACCATGGTGGAGACCAAGAAGGTGACGAGCTCGGGCGTGCTGCTGCTGGACAACTACACCGACCGCATCCAGGTGGGTGGGGACCCCGAAAACGGGGCACGGGGGGGGTCCTGGGGGTCCCCAAGGGGGTCCCGGGGAGGTTTCAGTGGTCCCCGAGGTGTCCTAGGGGGGTCCCTGAGCTGCGCTGCGGGACGTGTGGAGCCTGAGGGGCTCCAGGCCAATCTCGAGGTGGCCCTGGTGACATCCCTGTCCCCGAGGTGGCCCAGGTGGCCCTGTCTGTCCTGAGGTGGCTCTGGCTGCTCCCAGGTGACACCGCTGTCCCCAAGGTGGCCCTGGTGGCATCCCTGTCCCCGAGGTGGCCCTGGTGGCCCTGTCTGTCCCCGAGGTGGCCCTGGTGGCATCCCTGTCCCCAAGGTGGCCCTGGTGGCCCTGTCTGTCCCTGAGGTGGCTCTGGCTGCTCCCAGGTGACACCGCTGTCCCCAAGGTGGCCCTGGTGGCATCCCTGTCCCCAAGGTGGCTCTGGCTGCTCCCAGGTGACACCGCTGTCCCCAAGGTGGCCCAGGTGGCCCTGTCTGTCCCCGAGGTGGCCCTGGATGCTCCCAGGTGACACCGCTGTCCCCAAGGTGGCCCTGGTGGCATCCCTGTCCCCAAGGTGGCCCAGGTGGCCCTGTCTGTCCCCGAGGTGACATCCTAGTGGCCCAGATGGCTCTATCTGCCCCAAGGTGGCCCAGGTGGCATCCCTGTCTGTCCACGAGGTGTCCCTGGCCGCCCCCAGGTGACGCAGGTGACGTCCCGTGGCCAGGTGCTGCGGAACATGGTGCACTGCGCCGACCTGAGCAACCCCACGAAGCCGCTGGCGCTGTACCGGCAGTGGACGGAGCGGATCATGGAGGAGTTCTTCAGGCAGGGGGACCGGGAGCGGGAGCGCGGCATGGAGATCAGCCCCATGTGCGACAAGCACAGCGCCTCGGTGGAGAAATCGCAGGTGAGGGACACCTGGGGACACCTGAGATACACCTGAGACACCTGGGGACATGGGGGGTACATGGAGATCAGCCCCATGTGCGACAAGCACAGCGCCTCGGTGGAGAAATCGCAGGTGAGGGACACCTGGGGACACCTGAGATACACCTGGGGACACCTGAGATACACCTGGGGACATGGGGGGTACATGGAGATCAGCCCCATGTGCGACAAGCACAGCGCCTCGGTGCAGAAATCGCAGGTGAGGGACACCTGGGCACACCTGAGATACACCTGAGATACACCTGGGGACACCTGAGATACACCTGGGGACATGGGGGGTACAAGGCATGGGGTTATGGGGTCATGGAGATCAGCCCCATGTGCGACAAGCACAGCGCCTCGGTGGAGAAATAGCAGGTGAGGGACACCTGGGGACACACCTGGGGACACCTGAGATACACCTGAGATACACCTGGGGACATGGCGGGTACAGGGCATGGGGTTATGGGGTCATGGAGATCAGCCCCATGTGCGACAAGCACAGCGCCTCGGTGGAGAAATCGCAGGTGAGAAACACCTGGGGACACCTGGGGACACCTGAGATACACCTGAGATACACCTGGGACATGGGGGGTACATGGAGATCAGCCCCATGTGTGACAAGCACAGCGCCTCGGTGGAGAAATCGCAGGTGAGGGACACCTGGGGACACCTGGGGACACCTGAGATACACGTGGGGACACCTGAGATACACCTGAGATACACCTGGGGACACCTGAGATACACCTGAGATACACCTGAGATACACCTGGGGACATGGGGACACACCTGGGACATGGGCGGTACATGGAGATCAGCCCCATGTGCGACAAGCACAGCGCCTCGGTGGAGAAATCGCAGGTGAGGGACACCTGGGGACACCTGGGGACACCTGAGATACACCTGGGGACACCTGAGATACACCTGAGATACACCTGGGGACATGGGGGGTACAGGGCATGGGGTTATGGGGTCATGGAGATCAGCCCCATGTGCGACAAGCACAGCGCCTCGGTGGAGAAATCGCAGGTCAGAAACACCTGGGGACGCCTGAGATACACCTGGGGACACCTGAGATACACCTGGGACATGGGGGGTACATGGAGATCAGCCCCATGTGCGACAAGCACAGCGCCTCGGTGGAGAAATCGCAGGTGAGGGACACCTGGGCACACCTGAGATACACCTGAGATACACCTGGGGACACCTGAGATGCACCTGGGGGGACACAACAGGATCAGCCCCAGGTGTGACAGCGCCGCCAGCAGGAAATCACAGCTGCAGGTCCCTGCGACGTCCCCCCTGTCCCAGTGTCCCCTCACTGTCCCCTCACTGTCCCCATTTGCAGGTCGGGTTCATCGATTTCGTGGTGCAGCCGCTCTGGGAGGCCTGGGCCGAGCTGGTGCACCCCGAGATGTCCCAGGGCTGTCACTCTGTCCCAGTGCTGTCCCTCTGTCCCAGGGCTGTCCCTCTGTCCCAGTGTCGCCCTGGCTGTCCCCTCACTGTCCCCAGTGTCCCCTCACTGTCTCTGATGTCCCCTCTGTCCCTCCCCAGGTCGGGTTCATCGATTTCGTGGTGCAGCCGCTCGGGGAGGCCTGGGCCGAGCTGGTTCACCCCGAGATGTCCCAGGGCTGTCCCTCTGTCCCGGTGTCACCCTGGCTGTCCCCTCACTGTCCCCTCTGTCCCTCCCCAGGTCGGGTTCATCGATTTCGTGGTGCAGCCGCTGTGGGAGGCCTGGGCCGAGCTCGTTCACCCCGACGCGCGGGAGATGCTGCGGGCGCTGCACGAGAACCGCGAGTGGTTCCGGCTGCGGGCCCCGCTCAGCCCCGAGCCCCCCCCGGCACCGGGGCCCCCCCCGGGCCCCCCCCGCTTCCGCTTCGAGCCCCCCCCGGACGGGGACGGGCCGGGGGAGGGGGAGGGGGAGGGGCGGGACCCCCCCCCGGAGCCCCCCGGGACCCCCCCGGGGAGACCCCCCGAGGAGGGGGAGGGGCGGGGGGAGCCCCCCCCGTGAGCGGGAGGGGAGGGGGCGCGGGGGGGGCCCGGGATGGCACCGGGGGGGCGGGGGGGGGTTATGGGGGGGGGTTTGTTTTGGTTAATTTTATTTATTATTTTTAGGTTTTAATTTTTGTTTTTCTAATTTTTGTTTTTATTAATTTTATCTATTATTTTTAGTTTTTAATTTGTATTTTTCTAATTTTTGTTTTTATTATTTTTATTTATTATTATTATTGATTATTTTTATTTATTATTATTACTGATTATTTTTATTTAGATTATTTTTATTTCCATTATTTTTATTAATTATTTCTATTTATTATTTCAATTGGGATGATTTTTTAATTTTCTTTTTTTTCATTGGGATTATTTTTTTATTCGGGTTTCTTTTATTTCCGTTATTTTTACGCATTTATATTTTGATTATATTCATTGATTGTTTTTATTTAGTATTTTTACTGGGATTGTTTTTATTTATTATTTTTTATTTGGGATTATTTTTATTATTTTTATGTAATATTTTTATTGAGATTGTTTTTATTCAGACTTTTTTCCATTTGAATTATTTTTATTGGAATTTTTTAAATTGTCATTTTTTCCTTTTGGGCGATTTTTATTGGGATTATCTTTTTATTTGGATGATTTTTATTGGGATCGTTTTCATTGAAGTTTCATTTTATTGCAATTTTTTCCATTGGAATTATTTTTATTTGGTATTTTTTAAAATTGGAATAATTTATTTTTATGAGACTTCTCCTCACCAGAATTACTTTCATCGGAATTATTTTAATGAGATTTTTTAAATTGGAATTTTCTTCTTATTTTTTAAGAATTCTTTTATTGAATTCTTTTTATTGGGATTGTTTTATTGGAATTCTTTTTATTGGGATTCTTTTACTGGAATGGTTTTACTGGGATAATTTCAATGGAATTTTTTTCATTGGAATTATTTTGATTATTTTTTTAATCAGAATTATTTTAATGGGATTATTTAATCGGAATAATTTCCACTGGAATGATTTTACTGGAATGATTTTAGTGGAATTATTTATTCAGAATTAATTAATCAGAGTAATTTATCAGAGTTATTTAATCAGAATTATTTTCTAGTAGAGTTATTTTTTACTGGAGGGATTTTATTTGGATTCCTTTATCAGAGTTATTTTTATCGGAATTATTTTTACCAGAATTATTTTTTATCTGAATCATGATTTTATCAGGATTATTTTTATCTGAATTATGATTTTACTGGGATTCTTTTTATTGGAATTCATTATTTTATTGAATAATTTTTATTGGGATTATTTTATCAGAATTATTTTTATCAAAATTATGATTTTATTTGGATTATTTTTATCGGTATTATTCTATCAGAATTATTTTCATCTGAATCATTATTTTATGGGGATTATTTGATTGGTATTTTATTTTTATCAGAATTATTTTATTTGGATTATTTTATCAGAATTATTTTTATAAGGATTAGTTTATTGAATTATTTTTATCGGGTTTATTTTATTTGTATTATTTTATTAGAATTATTTTTATCACTGATTTTATTGGATTATTTTATTTGCATTATTTTTATTGGAATGATTTTATTGGATTCTTTTGTTTGCATTACTTCCACCTGATTCATTTCGGGGTTCTTTTGGGGGGGGGTCGGGGGAGGGGAATTATTTTTATTCTATTTTTTAAAAAACTCGAAAAGACAAAAAAAGGAGGAAAATTCCCCCCCCCAGAAGAGACCGGGGACCCCAAAAAGGGGGGAGACCCCAAAAAAGGGGGGAGACCCCAAAAAGGGGAGACCCCAAAGGGGGGCTCCCCAAAAGCCATTAATGGGGGGCGGGGCAGAGCCCCCAAATTCGGGGTTTTCCCCCCAAACTTTCCCCGCTTTGCACAGGGACCCCTCGCCCCCCGCCCCCCGCCCGGCGCAGCAATACCGGGGGACCCCTCCCCAATTTCGGGGGGCTCCTGACCCCAAAATTCCCATTTTATTTTTTGGGGGGGGGGTGTCCCCATTTCTGGCCCTGCTGTAGCACTGGGGGGGAGGGGGGGTCACCCGGGGGGGGGGAGGGGATGGGGGGGGGGGGTCCTCACCCCTCCCCCACCCCCCCCCAAACCCCACCCGAATTTGGGGAGGGGTCGCGCGGGGGGGGGCGGGGTCGTGCAGAGCTTTTATTTTTGTACCGGCGGCGGCGCTGAAAATCGCGGGAATCGTGGGGAGGGGGGACCCCGAAACCCCCCCCCAAAAAAACCCCAAAACCCTCGCGGGGGGGCCGGGGGCGACCCCCACCCCCCAACCCATCCCCCCCCCCCCACCTTGTCAGCCCCTTCTCCCGCCAGCGGCTCCAATAAAGCGGAGAGGGGAAAGCGCCCGGGGGTCGCTCTGGGGTCTGGGGGCGTTTTGGGGATTTTGAGGGGATTTTTGGGGGTCTCTGATTTTTTTTTTGGGGGGGGGGGGGGGGGGGGGCGTCAGCGCTGTGGTGGTCTTGGGGATCCCGGGTGGGATCTGGCCGTATTGGGGAGGGGTCCTGGGGGGTTTTAGGGGGGGTCCTGAGGGGGGGTCTGGGGTCTCCCCTGCCCGGAACCATCGCGGGCCGGAACGGCCGCGGCGGGAGCGGGGGGCCGGAGGGGGGAACGGACCGGGCGGAACCATCGCGGCCGGAGCGCGGGGGGAGCCGGTGCCGAGCGGGACCGGGACGGTACCGGGAGGGCCCCGGGGGCGGGACCGGAGGGATCCTTGGGGGCGGGGCCTTTCCCGGCAGAGCGGGGTCGGTACCGGGAGGGTCCCTGAGCGGGGGGTGCCTGCAGTGGGGCCGGTACCGGGACGGCTCCGAGCGTCCCTCAGAACCCGCGTGTCCCGTCCCGGCACCGAGAGGGTCCGGAATGGACGAGCCCCGGCCCCCCGGTGAGTCCCGTCCTTCCCCCGGGGCCGGTTCCGGTTCCGGTGTCCGTTCCGCCGGTGCCTCCCCCCCGGTCCCCTCAGACGTGCAGGAGGTTCCGGAGCCGCTGCCGGGAGGCTCCGTGACGGTGCCCGAGCCCCCCGGGAACGGCGCGGACACGGCCCAGGCGGGTCGGGGGTCTCTGGGGCTGGGCTGCCAGGTAACCCAAAACCCCCAAAAATGTACAAACGTACCCCGAAAATGTACCTGGGAACCCCAAAAATGTACAAATGTACCCCAAAAATATCCCTCGGAACCCCAAAAACGTACCTGGGGAAGGGCCTGACACCCTGAAAACAAACCTGGGCTGGGGAGGGGGGGAAATAAAACCAAAAAATGGCTCGGGGGTTACCTGGAAGAGGGGAAATGACCTCCAAAATTCACCTGGGTGTGGGGGAATGAACCCCAAAATGTTCCTGGGAGGGGGCGATAAAGGGGCTGGGCCTGGGGGAGCCCGCGGAGCCTCGCTGGGCTGCGAGAACCCCAAATAAAAATGGGGAGAGCCCGATTGGTGCCCTGGGATTTTGGGGAGCCTCCTGGGGTTTTGGGATTGTCGTGGAATTTTGGGGAGCCCCCAAAGATTTTTGGGATTCTCCAGGGATTTGGGATCCCCCCAGGGATTTTGGGGATCCCCAGGGATTTGGGGATCCCAAGGAATTTTGGGAGCCCTCAGGGATTTGGGGATCCCCCCAAAGATTTTGGGATCCCCAGGGATTTGGGAACCCCTCTGGGGTTTTGGGGAGTCCTGCAGGGATTTGGGATTCCCCCTGGGAATTTCTGGGGATTTTTTGGGATCCCCAGGGATTTTTGGGGATCCCCGGGATTTTGGGACCCCCCCAGCCCCCCCCGGAAGCCCCCAGCCCCCCGAGGACCCCTCAGGTGTGAAACCCTCCCGTTTATTGAGGCTCCGGCCGGAGCGATCCCGCTCGGCGCCGCCCGCCCCGCTCAGGGCCAAACCCGCGGATTTTGGGATTTTTGGGGATTTTGGTACATTCGGCCCCTTCCCGGCGGGGTTCCCATTTTGGGGGGGGTCCCGGGGGGATTCTCACACCCCCCCCCCCCACCCCCCCCAATCCAGCGGTAAAAAACGGCCCCTCCCCCCCTTCCCCCCCCCCCCCCTTCCCCCGCACAAAAACAAAACCAAAAAAACACAAAAAAAACCCCAAAAAAACCCCAAAATCCCCTGTGGAGCGGGGGGGATGGGGGGGGGGGCAGGGAGGGACCCCCGGGGCGGGCGGGGGGGGGGTCCCCGTGTCCCCGTTTTGGTTTGTGTCTGGTGGGTGGGGCCGGGGGGGCCCTTCAGCTGCCGTAGTGCATCGTGTTGGTGGTGATGGACATGGGGGAGGCCATGGAGATGGGGGGGCCCCCCATGGTGAACTGGCTCTGCAGGGGCGCGTAGTGCGAGCTGGAGCCGGCGGGCTGGGCGCTCGAGGAACCTGGGGGGAAAATGGGAAATGGGGGTTAGTGGGGGGCACTGGGGAAATGGGGGTCAGTGGGGGGCATTGGGGGCATTGGGGAAATGGGGGGCATTGGGGGTACACAGGGACATGGCGGGGCACAGGGGGGCAGTGCGAGCTGGAGCCGGCGGGCTGGGCGCTCGAGGAACCTGGGGGAAATGGAAATGGGGGTCAGTGGGGGGCAATGGGGAAATGGGGGGCACAGGGACATGGGGGGCAGTGGGAGCTGGAGCCGGCGGGCTGGGCGCTCGAGGAACCTGGGGGGAAAATGGGAAATGGGGGTTAATGGGGGCCAATGGGGGCACACAGGGACATGGGGGGCAATGGGAGCATTGGGGGGCAATGGGGGTACACAGGGGTCAGGGGGGCACAGGGGGGTAGTGCGAGCTGGAGCCGGCGGGCTGGGCGCTCGAGGAACCTGGGGGGAAAATGGGAAATGGGGGTTAATGGGGGCCAATGGGGGCACACAGGGACATGGGGGGCAATGGGAGCATTGGGGGGCAATGGGGGTACACAGGGGTCAGGGGGGCACAGGGGGGTAGTGCGAGCTGGAGCCGGCGGGCTGGGCGCTCGAGGAACCTGGGGGGGAAAACGGGAAATGGGGGTTAATGGGGGGCAATGGGGGTACACAGGGACATGGGGGGCATTGGGGGCACACAGGGACATGGGGGGCACAGTGGGGCAGTGGGAGCTGGAGCCGGTGCCGGTCTGAGCGCTGGAGGAGCCTGGGGGGGAAATGGGGGTTAATGGGGGGCAATGGGGGGAAATGGGAAATGGGGGTCGGTGGGGGTCAATGGGGCACACAGGGACAATGGGGATTAATGGGAGGCAATGGGGGGCAATGGGGAAATGGGGGTCAATGGGGAAATGGGGGGCATTGGGGGGCAATGGGGAAATGGGGGTTAATGGGGGGCATTGGGGGGCAATGGGGGTACACAGGGGTCAGGGGGGCATTGGGGGGCAGTGGGAGCTGGAGCCGGTGCCGGTCTGGGCGCTGGAGGAGCCTGGGGGGCACAGGGGGGATCAGGGGGGACACAGGGACATGGGGGGCAATGGAGGGGTCAGGGGCAATGGGGGGCACACGGGGTGGGTCTGGGGGGACACAGGGACATGGGGGTTAATGGGGGGCACAGGGGGTGGGTCTGGGGGGGTTTATGTGGGGAGGGGGCTCGGGGGTACCTTGCACGATGCCCGTGCTCATGATGGAGCCCATCCTGGAGTGGGTGTGGTTCACGATGCCGGTGTTGGCTGCGGCGGGGGGGGGAGGGCACGGTGAGGCCGGGGGGGTGTGAGACCCCCGAGACCCCCACCCTCATTGTGGGACCCCCACCCGAGTCCTGAGACCCCCACCCTCACTGTGAGACCCCCACCATCACTGTGAGACCCCCACCCTCACTGAGAGACCCCCACCCGAGTCCTGAGACCCCCACCCTCATTGTGAGACCCCCACCCTCACCGTGGGACCCCACCCTCATTGTGGGACCCCCACCCTCACTGAAAGACCCTCACTCTCCTTGTGGGACCCCCACCCTCACCGTGGGACCCCCACCCTCATTGTGAGACCCCCACCCTCACTGTGGGACCCCCACCCTCACTGAAAGACCCTCACTCTCCTTGTGGGACCCCCACCCTCACCGTGGGACCCCCACCCTCACCGTGAGACCCCCACCCTCACTGTGGGACCCCCACCCTCACTGTGAGACCCCCACTCTCCTTGTGGGACCCCCACCCTCACCGTGGGACCCCCACCCTCACCCTCACCGTGAGACCCCCACCCTCACTGTGAGACCCCCACCCTCACCGTGAGACCCCCACCCTCACCGTGAGACCCCCACCCGAGTCCTGAGACCCCCACCCTCATTGTGAGACCCCCACCCTCACCGTGAGACCCCCACCCTCACTGTGGGACCCCCACCCGAGTCCTGAGACCCCCACCCTCACTGTGAGCCCCCCAGCCTCACTGTGGGACCCCCAGCCTCATTGTGAGACCCCCACCCTCACTGTGAGACCCCCACTCTCTTTGTGAGACCCCACCCTCACCGTGAGACCCCCACCCTCATTGTGGGACCCCCACCCTCACCGTGGGACCCCCCCTCACCCCGAGCCCCCCACTCACCCAGGGGGATGAGGTTGTTGTGCCCCACGTTGGAGCCCCCGGCGATGACGCTGCTCAGGTCGTAGGCAGCCGGCATTCCTGTGTGGGGAGGGGGTCAGGGACCCCCAGAATGGGGGGCGGCCCCCCCAGGACCCTCCCACACCCTCCAGGACACCCCCAAAGCCCCCAGACCCACCAAACGCCCCCCAAAGCCCCCAGACCCACTGGCCACGGCCATGCCCGTGCTCCACGTCTTCTGCCCCAGAACCCCCCCAGGACCCCCCAGAATCCCCTCAAGACACCCCCAGACCCCCCAAACGCCCCCCAAAGCCCCCAGACCCCCCAAACGCCCCCCAAAGCCCCCAGACCCACCGGCCACGGCCATGCCCGTGCTCATGTTGTAGCTGCTGCCCGTGCTCCACATGTTCTCTGACGGGGACGTGTAGTGGGAGCCGGGCGGGGGCGAGGGGGTCGTGCCCGTGTACCTGGGGATGGGGAGGGGGTGTCAGGGCTTGGGGGGAGTCCCGGGGGGCCCCCCGGCCCCGCAGCCCCCCCCGGCCCTACCTGAAGAAGGGATTTTTCAGGTCCAGCAGGTTGGAGGATTTGGAGCCCGTCTGGTCCACCTGGGCCACGATGCTGATGTCGTAGCTCTGTCTGGGGAGGGGGGCACACCGTGAGACCCCTCCCCAAATACACACCTGAGAGGGGCTGGGACCCCTCCCCAGATACACCTGAGAGGGGCTGGGACCCCTCCCCAGATACACCTGAGAGGGGCTGGGACCCCTCCCCAAATACACCTGAGAGGGGCTGGGACCCCTCCCCGAATGGGGACCCAGAGACCCCAAAGTGCAGCCAAGGGGGGGTTCTGAGACCCCAAAGTGCAGCCAAGGCGCACAGAGACCCCAAAGTGCCCCCCCAGTTATAAAAACAGCCCCAAAACTGGGCCAGGCCCCCCCCCAGCCCTGGAACTGGGCCAGGGCCCCCATCTGGGCCAAACTGGGCCAGGCCCCCCCAGCCCAGCCCAGCCCAAACCAGGACACGGCTGGGGGGCACTGGGGACCCCCCAAACCTGCCCCAAGCCCCCCAGATCCACCCTGCACCCCCAGAACTGCCCCGAATCCCCTCAATCTTCCCCCAGACCCCTCCCCAAGCCCCCTGCCCACCTCTTGTTGGCGATGAGCAGGCAGGTCCCTGAGAGCGTGTCGCCTGTGCACCCCCAGAACTGCCCCAGAACAGCCCCAAATCCCCTCAAACACCCCCCAAAGCCCCCCAAATCCCCTCCCCAAGCCCCCCGAGCCCCCTGCCCACCTCTTGTTGGCGATGAGCAGGCAGGTCCCTGAGAGCGTGTCACCTGTGCGCCCCCAGAACAACCCCAAATCCCCTCAAAGCCCCCCAAATCCCCCCAGTTCCCCTCAATCACCCCCAAATCCCCTCCCCAAGCCCCCCGAGCCCCCTGCCCACCTCTTGTTGGCGATGAGCAGGCAGGTCCCTGAGAGCGTGTCGCCTGTGCACCCCCAGAACTGCCCCAGAACAGCCCCAAATCCCCTCAAACACCCCCCAAAGCCCCCCAAATCCCCTCCCCAAGCCCCCCGAGCCCCCTGCCCACCTCTTGTTGGCGATGAGCAGGCAGGTCCCTGAGAGCGTGTCGCCCGCCTTGGCGAAGAGCGGCGACTGGAACAGGCAGCGCACCTGGTACCAGTGGGTCAGCGGCTCCGTGGGGGCCGTGGAGAGCCACACCGTCATTCTGGGGGGGCACGGGGGTCAGGGGGGCTCGGGCGGAGCCCCGCCCCCCCCCGGGACCCCTCCCCAGATCACCCACATGGAGCCGATGAAGGCCACGTCGAACCAGAAGGCCAGGCCGTGCACCAGCCCCGAGTGCAGCATGTGGAACTTGAAGGGGATTTCTATCCTGGAGGACACGGGGGGTTAGCGGGGGGCGGGAGGAGACCCCCCGGACCCCCCCCGATCCCCCGGACCCCCCCCAGGTGCCCCTCACCTGTGCAAGTCGCCCTCCTTGGCTTCCAAGAAGTTGACGGTGTATTTGACGGATTTGGCCATCAGAATCCGGATGTCGAAGGTGTCCTGGGCAAGGGGTGGGCAGGGGGGGTTTGGGAGCGTCCTGGGCGGACCAGAGACCCCCAGAATGGGCAGGAGACCCCCCCGGGATGGAGCGGAGCCCCCCAGAACAGCCCAGAGCCCCCCAGGGTCGCTCACCACCACGGGCTGCCTGAAGTACTCGTCCACGGCAGCGCCGCGCAGAGCGGAGAGGTCAACGCCGTGGAACGAGGGCTGGTACCTGGGGAGAGCCAAACTGGGAATACTGGGAATGGGAACTGGGAATGGGAACAGGGACTGATCAACGCCGTGGAATGAGGGCTGGTACCTGGGAATGGAGAACCAAACTGGGAACACTGGGAATACTGGGAACGGGAACTGGGAACGGGGAATGGGAACTGGGAACTGGGAATGGGGACTGGGAAATGGGGACTGGGAACGGGGACTGATCAACGCCGTGGAACGAGGGCTGGTACCTGGGAGAACCAAACTGGGAATACTGGGAACGGGAACTGGGGATCCCAAACTGGGAACGGGGAATGGGAACTGGGAACGGGGACTGATCAACGCCGTGGAACGAGGGCTGGTACCTGGGGAGAGCCAAACTGGGAATACTGGGAATACTAGGAATGGGGACTGGGAACAGGGAATGGGAACTGGGAATGGGGACTGATCAATGCCATGGAGCAACGGCCGGTACCTGGGGAGAACCAAACTGGGAACACTGGGAATACTGGAATGGGAACTGGGAATGGGAACTGGGAACGGGGAATGGGGATCCCAAACTGGGAACTGGGAATGGGAACTGGAACGGGGACTGATCAACGCCGTGGAACGAGGGCTGGTACCTGGGAATGGAGAACCAAACTGGGAATACTGGGAATGGGAACTGGGACTGGGGATCCCAAACTGGGAACGGGGAATGGGAACTGGGAACGGGGACTGTGGATTCCAAACTGGGAACGGGGAATGGGAACTGGGAACGGGGACTGATCAACGCCGTGGAACGAGGGCTGGTACCTGGGAATGGGGAATGCCAAACTGGGAATACTGGGAACGGGGAATGGGAACTGGGAACGGGGAATGGGGATCCCAAACTGGGAACTGGGAATGGGAACTGGAATGGGGGATGGGAACTGGGAACGGGGACTGATCAACGCTGTGGAACGAGGGCTGGTACCTGGGGAGAGCCAAACTGGGAATACTGGGAACGGGGAATGGGAACTGGGAATGGGGAATGGGAACTGGGAATGGGGAATGCCAAACTGGGAATACTGGGAATGGGGAATGGGACTGGGGACTGGAACTGGGACTGGGAACCAGGAATGGGAACAGGGAACAATGGGGACTGGGGACTGGGGATTGGGACTGGGGACTGGGAATGGGGACTGGAACTGGGACTGGGCACGGGGCCAGGGCCCGGCGAGGCTCACCAGAAGTTGGCCTTGGTGAACTGCTCCATGTAGAGCTGCTCGTCCGTGAAGGGCGCCAGGTGCACGTCCCCGATGGATGGTGGGGAACATGTTCCCTGAGGGAAGGCCAGCCTTGGAGCCCGGGGGGGTCCCGCGGCCCCCAGGGACCCCCGGGGACCCCCCCGAATCGAGCGCTCACCACTGGGCTTCAGGTACTTCTTGGCGTGCAGGTAGCTCTCGAGCATGCGCTCGTTGAAGAGCATGTAGCCCATGGGCTCCGAGATGATGATGTCCACCTGCTCGGGCAGCGACACCTCCTCCACCTTGCCCGGGATCACCACGATGCGCTCCGTCAGGTTGTTGCTCTTCACCAGCACCTGGGTGGGCAGGGGGCAAGGGGAGGGGTCAGGGCGTGAGGGGCAAGGGGAGGGGGTCCCGGGGAGCCCCCCGGGCTCACCTCGGCGTGCTGGGCCATGGTGCAGAGGGGAAGGGGAGGGGGTCCCGGTGGCCCCCCGGGCTCACCTCGGCGTGCTGGGCCATGGTGCAGAGGGGCAGGGAGGGGGTCCCAGGGAGCCCCCCGGGCTCACCTCGGCGTGCTGGGCCATGGTGCAGAGGGGAAGGGGAGGGGGTCCTGGTGGCCCCCCGGGCTCACCTCAGCCATGGTGCAGAGGGGAAGGGGAGGGGGTCCCGGGGAGCCCCCCGGGCTCACCTCAGCCATGGTGCAGAGGGGCAAGGGGAGGGGGTCCCGGGGAGCCCCCCGGGCTCACCTCGGCGTGCTGGGCCATGGTGCAGAGGGGAAGGGGAGGGGGTCAGGCTGTGGGGACACCCCCGGGCTCACCTCGGCGTGCTGGGCCATGGTGCTCGCCTCCACCGCGTAGATCTTGCGCGCCCCGGCCTGCGCCGCGAAGAAGGAGAGGATGCCCGAGCCACAGCCCACGTCCAGCACGATCTGGGGAGGGATGGGGGCAGCTGGGAGCCTTGGGAGCGCCCAGGCTGAGCCCCTGCTGGATCCTGCCCAGAAGCCAGCCAAGAACCCCCCAAAAACCCAGACAGATTCTCCCCCAAAAACCCAGCCAAGAACCCCCAAAACCCAGCCAAGAACCCCCCAAAAACTCAGCCAGATTCTCCCCCAAAAACCCAGCCAAGAACCCCCCAAAACCCAGCCAAAAACCCCCAGAAACCCAGACAGATTCTCCCCCAAAAACCCAGCCAAGAACCCCCCAAAAACCCAGCCAAGAACCCCCCAGAACCCAGCCAAAAACCCCCCAAAACCCAGCCAAAAACCCCCCAGAAACCCAGCCAGATTTGCCCTACAAATGGATCCAGATGCCCCCAAAACCCAGCCAGATTCGCCCCAAAAATGGATCCAGCCGCCCCCAAATCTCAACCGGATCCCAACCAAAACCCAAGCCAGGCTTCCCCTCTAAAACCAGGCCAAAGATCTGACTCGACAAAAACTGAGTCACATCTTCCCAAAGCAAACCGAATCCCCCCAAAACGATCTGAATCCCCCAGAAGGAGCTGGGTCCCCCAAAACGAGCTGAATCTCCCCAAAACGAGCTGAATCCCCCCCAAACGAGCTGAATCCCCCCAAAATGAGCCGAACCCCCCAGACCTTGTCCTTGAAGTCGCTGTGGTTCTGCAGGATGGCGCGCTGGTACGTCCCCGTGCGCACGTAGTCCTGCATCATGTTCTGCTGCTGGGACAGGTACCCGTAGAACTGCCGGACAGACGGACAGGCCGTGAGCCCCCCGGCCCCGGGAGCGCCCCCCCCAGCCCCAGAACAGCCCCCCAAAAGCGGGCGGGGGTCCCCACCTGGAAGTACTGCACGGCCGAGGACTCCTCGGTGCGCTCGCTGAACACGGAGCGCTCCGTGTTGTGCCCGCGGCAGTTCTTGAGGATGTTGTAGAAGGAGCAGAAATCTGGGGCGCAAAGGGTTAATGCGGGGGTCCCGGGGGGGGTCCCGGGGCGGCGGGGGGGGGGGCGCGGGGGGGGGCTCCTCACCCGTGGGGGTCCCGAACTGCAGCAGCACGCTGTTGCAGCCCAGCGTGATGATGAAGGATTGCTTCCCCACGCGGCTGCACTCGGTGTCGCGCGACACGGAGCACTTGAACACGCACACCTCCTCATCTGGGGGGGCAGAACGGGGAAAAAACGGGGAAAAACGGGGAAAAAACGGGAAAAAACGGGAAAAAACGGGAAAAAACGGGAAAAAACGGGAAAAAACGGGAAAAAACGGGAAAAAACGGGAAAAAACGGGAAAACGGGAATGGGGGGAGATGGAATGGGGGAGGGGAAATGGGGAAAAATGGGGGGAAAGGGAAAAAGGGGAATGGGAATGAGGAAATGGAAAAATGGGAATGGGGGGGAAATGGGAATGGGGGGAGATGGGAACGGGGAGGGGAAATGGGGAAAAATGGGGGAAAAAGGGATAAAGGGGAATGGGGGGAATGGGAATGAGGAAATGGAAAAATGGGAGTGGGGGGAAATGGGGAAAAATGGGGGGGAAAGGGGATAAAGAAGGGGAAATGGGAAAAATGGGTGGGAGAATAGAGGGGAAAGGGGAAAAATGGGGGGGAAATGGGGAAAAATGGGGGGAAAGGGGATAAAGGGGGGAAATGGGAAAAATGGGTGGGAGAACAGAGGGGAAAGGGGAAAAATGGGGGGGAAATGGGGAAAAATGGGGGAAAAATATTGGGAAAAATGGGAATGAGGGGGGGAAATAGGGAAAAATGGAAAGTAGGGGGGGGAGATGGGAATGGGGGGAAAATGGGGAGAAAAAAACAGGAAAGGGGGGAATGGGGAAAAAATGGGAATGGGGGGGCAAAACAAGAATGGAGGGAGAAAATGGGAAAAAAGGGAATGGGGAGGGAAATGGGGACAGAAAAACGGGAATGCGGGAAAACGGGAATGGGGAGAATAATGGGAATGGTGGGGGGAAAACGGGAAAAAGCGGGAATGGAGGGGAAAAATGGGAAAAATGGGAATGGGGGACACAAAAATCGGGAATGGGGAAGGGGGAAAAGGGAGAGGAGGGTGTGGGGAGGGAGAACGGGGCGGGAAAACCGGGAGGGACAAGGGAGGGGACAGAGAGAGAAGTGAGGGGAGCGCCGGGCCCGAACCGTCCCCACAGAGCGGGACCCAGCACAATTAACCTAATTAACCTCTAATTACCGCGGGGAGGGCTCCTA
The DNA here is from genome assembly GCA_031885435.1 of Passerculus sandwichensis. Classification (NCBI taxonomy): domain Eukaryota; kingdom Metazoa; phylum Chordata; class Aves; order Passeriformes; family Passerellidae; genus Passerculus; species Passerculus sandwichensis. Next base: position 9,203,882 of record CM063157.1, on the reverse strand, counting down.
AAGCACGGCCCGGGTGGGGGGGGGGGGGGGGGCGGCCGGAATTGCCGTCAGAAACGGGGATTTGGGGTTCGAGGGTGGAACGGAACGGGATGGAGGGGTCGGGAACGGCCCCGGGAGGCAGAAACGGGACCGGGGACCGGAGCCATCCCCGGGACCGGCAGCGGCCCCGCGGTGCCCCCGGCCGGTAAAACCGGACCCGGCCGCTTCCCAACAATTCCCGGTTTGCCCCCGGGGTCCGGCGGCCGCGGGGAGTTCCCGGAGGGCCCGGGAGCACCGGGAGCAGCCGCCGGTACCGGAGCACCGGGAGCCCGCGGCGCTTTGTGGCGGCTCGGGAGCGGCAGATGCTCCGCGGCCCCGCGCACAAAGGCGGCTCGGGAGCGGCTCCGGTTGTGATCGGTACCGGAGGAGCCGCGGGCCCGGCCGTGCAGCGGCCGCCGTGCCTCAGTTTCCCTCCCCCGGTATCGGTGTCAAAGCGCGCGTTAATAATTACGGAATTAGCGCCGCCGTTAATGAGGCCGAGGGGAGGGGACCGGGGGTCGCACCGACCACAACCGGAGCCGCGGGAACCCCGAGCACAAAGCGCGGGAGGCGCCGGGTTTGGGGAGAAAAGGAGGCAAAACCTCGAAGAACGGGAAAAAAACCCCCAAAGAACGGGGAAAAAAAAACCCAAAGAACGGGGAAAAAACCCCAAAGAACGGGGAAAAAACCCCAAAGAACGGGGAAAAAACCCCAAAGAACGGGAAAAGCCCAAAGAACGGGGAAAAGCCTCAAAGAACGGGGAAAAGCCCAAAGAATGGGAAAAAGCTCAGAGAACGGGAAAAACCTCAGAGAACGGGAAAAGCCCTAAAGAATGGGAAAAACCTCAGAGAATGGGAAAAACGTCAGAGAACGGGAAAAACCTCAGAAAACGGGAAAACCGAGACAAAGAGGAGCCGGCGGCGCCGCCGCCCCCCGCGGGCCCGGAACCGGGGGGTGCCGGAAGGTCACGGAATTGGGGCCGATTCGGGCAAAAGTGGCCGGGGGGGGGGGGGGATGGATGGGAATGAACTTTCGCAGCCTCCGGGAACCGCGGGGGCACCGGGACCCCTCCCCAAATCCCGATCTGCCCCCGAGGAGACCCCGGGACCCGGCTGGGGGGGCGGCGGGGCTGAGACCCCCCCCCCCCCCCCAAAAGTGAAGAACATTTAAAATCCACTGAAAGCCCCCCCAGCCCCCTTCGGGACCCCTCCCCATGCCCTGAACCCCCAAACCCCCCCAGACCCCACAAACCCCCCACCCCGAACCCCCCATCCCCATTGACCCCTCAGGGCCCCCCCCAGCCCCCCATTGACCCCTCAGGGCCCCTCCCCGCCCCCTCCCCATCCCCAGAGACCCCTCAGGGCCCCTCCCCGCCCCCCCCGACCCCTGAGGGCCCCTCCCCCCTCCCCTCAGCCCCCCACGCCCCCTCCCCCGCCGGGCCCCCCGCCCCTCCCGGCGCACTCACGGCCGTAGAGGGCGATGGCGGCGCTGTCGGGGCCGGTGCGGACCTCGAGGCGCAGCGGCTGCTGCTCCTGGTGCCGCTGGATCTCCCCGTTCGCGTCCCCGACCGTGAGGAGCCGCACGCCGGGGAACACCGACACCGCGGCCATCTTGGACCGCGCCGCGCCCCGCCCACCCGGGGCCCCGCCCCCCGACCCGGCCCCGCCCGCGCCGACCCGGGCCCCGCCCCGGCGTGGCCACGCCCATCCCGTGGTGGCCACGCCCCCAAATCCCGGCGTGGGGGAGGGAAGGGGGGGCGCCCCCTGGCGGATGGGAGGGCACCGGGAACGGGCGCCGGGAATGGGAACAGGAACGGGCACCGGGAACGGGCACCGGGAATGGGCACCGGGAACGGGAACGGGGACACCGGGAATGGGAACGGGAATGGGAACAGGAACGGGGACACCGGGAATGGGAATGGGATACCGGGAACGGGCACCGGGAATGGGAACAGGAACGGGGACACCGGGAATGGGAACAGGAACGGGGACACCGGGAATGGGAACGGGACACCGGGAACGGGCACCGGGAATGGGAACGGGACAGCGGAAATAGGCACCGGGAATGGGATACCGGGAACGGGCACCGGGAATGGGAACGGGACACCGGGAACGGGTCACCTGGAATGGACACCGGGAATGGGAGCAGGACACTGGGAATGGGAGACCGGGAATGGGAACAGGCCACCGGGACACTGGGAATGGGAACGGGACACCGGGACACCGGGAATGGGACACGGGGAATGGGAACAACACACTGGGACCCTGCAACGCAGCAGCTTTATTTGAGAGAGAACGTGCTGGAGCCCAGGCAGGACCAAGGGAGGGCAGGAGGGTCCGCCAGGAGGCTCCCGGTGACCGGATCCGGGACACCGGGATGCGCTCCCGGCTCCGTGTCCTCACCGGGAAGGTGGGGGGGACAACCGGGACCCCCGGGACCCGTCATGGGGACGGCGGCGTCGGCGCGGGGGCCAAGGGGAAGCTCCCCTGGAACAGGAGGTGCCGGGGTGTGGCTTGTGGGGGTCCCAGAGTGGGACTGAGGGTCCAGGGTGGGTTTGGGGTCACGGGGTCCTGGTGCTGGCGTGGAGGGTCTGGCCTTAGCAGGGCAGCAGGGCAGGACTGTGTACGTCTGTACCAGCTGCCACGGGAGACCTTTGAGGAGCTCCTCCTGGGCACTGAGCCCCCCCAGGATTCCCGGTTCCGAGACCCCCTCCAACATTGCCAGATTATGACCACAGCCCCCTGCAGCAGCAGCAGCAGCAGCCCAACGACCAACACCGGGAGGAGCCAGGAAGGATCTGGAAGGGAGAGAAACAGGGGATCACCAGGATCGGGTACCAGGATCCGGTACCAGGATCCAAAACCGGGATCTGGCACTGGGACTGTGCCAAGGATCAGCCCCGGGGGAGGGTTGTGGTACCGTTCTGTGAGGTCCTGGCAGTAGTGACGCTGTCGCTGGGCTGACACTCAGCATCGCCCAAATCTGGGGACAAAAACCACCAGATTCAGCTCCGGGCCAGCCCCGGGATGCGGGATGGGGATCCCCCCGGAGTTCCACACACCCACCAGAGCTCCCAATCGCAGGGCTCAGCTCCGACTCCAGCCAGGCGCTGCCGTTGTGGCTCTGGTACCGGCAGCGGAAGCAGACGGCAGCTCTGGACAGGGGAAAATCGGCCCAGCGCTGGTTGGTAATGACGAAAATATTCTGAACAAAGATCCCTGAGATTTCCTGGAGGAGCTCGAAGCTGCCAATGGAGAAGCCTTGCGGGGCCAGGCAGCGGACCCGGGAGCGCTTGTGCTGCGGGGGCAGCCGGAGCAGCACCGGTGCCGGGAGGAGCCTCGGGGTACCGGAACCACGGCGGGAACCCCGAGGGGAGATCCGGGGGGAAGCTCCGACATCCCAGAAGGAATCCCGGGGGAAATTCTGGGAATTCTGGCGGGAATTCTCAGCAGGATCGTTACCCATGTGGCTCGAGCACGAGGCCAAGGCCACAGCCAGGAGGAGCAGAAACGCCAACCTCATCCTCATCTTCATCCTCCTCCTCCTGCTCCAGGAGCTCACCAGGACCTGAGGGATCAGCTGGGAAGAGCCGAGATCAGCCAGGAAGAGCCGGGAAGGGCCAAGAAGAGCCGCAGGAACTGGGAACTGCTCGGGGTGCAGTAGGGAAGTGTCTGCTGAGCCGCAGGATGTGGGGGCTTTTGTGGTTCTTTGCAAAAATTATTTATTTTTTTGCAACCAAACCACCAAGCTTTGGGCAGGGAAGTGCAGCTGCTCCAGGCTGGGAACAGATTTCTGTGGTTGGCACCCAAAATTGTGGTGATCTTCATATGGAATGGATGGAAGAGGGGAGCCTGGACCCCCAAATCTGCCCCAGGGACCCCAAAATCTGCTCTGGAACCCCAAAATCTGCCCTGAAACACCTCAAATCTGCCCCCACCCCCAAATCAGCCCCGAGCTTCCCCAGGTTTGCCCCCAGATCTCCAAATCGTTCCCCATTTTCCTCCCTGGACCTGAAAATCGGCCCCAAATCTGCCCCAAATTCCCTCAAATCTGCCTCAGATTCCCCCTGGGCCCCGCGCGGTGCATTGTGGGACTCCATCTCCGCTAGGGGGCGCTCGCCGATCCCGCGCAGTGAGGAGGGGGCGGGCCCAAGTTCGCGCTGACCAATCAGAGCTCACGACGGCGGAGGGGGAAGGAGAGGACCCCGCGCCTCGGGCGGCCCCGCCGGCACCTGAAAAACTCCGGGATCCGCGAGTGCGGGAACCACCGGGATCCGCCACCGGGATCCGCCACCGGGATCCGCCACCGGGATCCGCCACCGGGATCCACCACCGGGATCCGTCAGCAGGATCCTCCACCGGGATCGCCCTCAGGCGGGGTCCTTGGGTCACCTCCCGCCTCAGGCACCGCTGCGGGCAGCCCCGGGGGGTGGGGGTCCTTCCTGAGGGGCGTTGCGCGGCGATGGCGGCGCCCATGGCGGATCCCGGCGGGATTTCCGTCACAAATTTCGCCGATTCCCGGGGTTCGCTGCCGTGAATCCCGCCCGGGACTGGGGTGAATCCCCCCGGATTCAGTCCCGGTGCTCGGGGTGGGTCCCGTGGCTCCCCCGTCCCGACGCACACCAATTAAATTTGGGATTTTTTAACCGGTTTTTATCCGTTCCGCACGGAATTCCCCCCGGGAACGGGAGCGGGATGGATCTGGTGGGAGCCACCCCATGAGCCCCCCGCCGCCCGGAATTCCACACCTCACTCGGTTTTGGATTTTTTTTCCCTTTATTCGGATTTTTTTGCCGGTTTTTAGTTCATTAATGGGACGCGGAGCGGAGGCACTTCGGGGGGACCCCCGGGGGGGGCCGGAGCCGCCCCCCCAAAACCGCCCCCGGCTCGTTAATGGATTAATTGGCCCCCCCGAGCCGGGGGGTCGTTAAGGCACCGGGGCCGGGGGGGGGTCGGAAAAATCCACATTATTGCTGGGCCGCCATTTGTTCCTTTTTTTTTTTCTTTTTTTTTTTTTTTTTTTCCTGGTTTGTTTTTTGTGGTTTTTTTTTTTCTTTTTCCCTCTTTTTTTTTATGGGTTTTTTTTTTTATACAATTAATACAAGTCTGTAAAAATATTTACAACCTCGGCTCCCGGCGGAGCGGGATCGGGAACGGGGGGGGGGGGGGGGAGGGGGAGAAGCTTCCAGAGCAAAGCCCCCTCCCCCACCCCGGGGGGGCCGCAGCTTCCTCCCCCTCCCCCTCCTCCTCCTCCTCCTCTCCCGGGTCATCCCGGGATGAAATTCCTGAGGTTCTCAGGGAATTGGGATCAGTGCTCTGGGAATTCCAGTGTTTTCCCCTGCTCAAAAACCCCAATCCTTAAAAAAAACCCCAAAAACCAAAAAAAAAAACAAAAAAAACCCCAAAAAACCCCAAACCCCTGCGAGGGGGCGGGGGAGGAGCCGCGGGTGAGTTTGGGGCAAAATCCCCGGAATTCGGGAACAGAGGAGGAGGAGGAGGAGGAGGAGGAGGAGGGGGGAGGAAGGCAGAGGCGGGGCCGGGCCCTCCCTCCCCCCTCGGGAATTCTCACAAAGTGCAAAGTTCCCAAAATCCCAAAACTGCCCCGGCCCGGGGGGCACCGGGGGGGCCCCGGAGCTGCCAGGATCAGCTGCAGGGACCTGCCCGGGAGCTGCCCCCGACGGGACGGGGACGGGGATCGGCCTGGGATCAGCCCGGAGGGATCCGGGATCAGCCCCAGGGTTTGGGATCTGCCCCAGGATCTGGGATCACCCTGGGAGGGGATCCAGAATCAGCCCCAGGGTTTGGGATCAGCCCCAGGATCAGCCCGGGAGGGGATCTGGGATCAGCCCCAGGGTTTGGGATCAGCCCAGAGGGGATCCGGGATCAGCCCCAGGGTTTGGGATCAGCCCCAGGATCTGAGATCACCCCAGGATAGGATCCAGGATCAGCCCAGGATTTGGGAACATCCCAGGATCAGCCCCAGGATCTGGGATCACCCCGGGATGGGATCAGGGATCAGCCCCAGGGTTTGGGATCAGCCCAGAGGGGATCCGGGATCAGCCCCAGGGTTTGGGATCAGCCCCAGGATCTGAGATCACCCCAGGATGGGATCAGGGATCAGCCCCAGGATCAGCCCCAGGATCTGGGATCACCCCGGGATGGGATCCAGGATCAGCCCAGGATTTGGGAACATCCCAGGATCAGCCCCAGGATTTGGGATCACTGTGGGAACATCCCAGGAGCAGCCCCAGGATCTGAGATCACCCCGGGATGGGATCCAGGATCAGCCCAGGATTTGGGAACATCCCAGGATCAGCCCCAGGATCTGGGATCACCCCGGGATGGGATCCAGGATCAGCCCCGGATTTAGAATCACCCCAGGATCAGCCCCGGGCTCGCTCCGGGCTGGCTCTGGGTTGTTTTTTCCCCATTTTTCCCGTTTCTCCCCCGTTTCGGGGCGCTGTTGGTGGCACGGGGCAGGGTGCGGGTCCCGCGGATCCCGGGTTAATCCAGCAGGGAGGGCTCGGCAGGGCGGATGATGGTCGGGCGGCTCGGGGCCGCCGGGGGCCTCCTGTGGGGGAACGGGGGGCTGAGGGACCGGGGGGTCCTGGGGGGTCCCAGTGAGACCCCAGTGAGACCCTGAGGGACCCCAGTGGATCCCGGTGAGACCCCAATGTGTCCCAGCTGATCTCAGCCCACCCCAGTGGATCCCAACCCAGCCCTGTCCCAGATCTCAGTGGATCCCAGCCCTCCACAATGGATCCCAGTGGCTCCCAGTGCGATCCCAGTGTCTCCCAGCCCTCCCCAGTGCAATCCCAGTGTAGTCCCAATGGATCACAGTGGATCCCAGCCCTCCCTAGTGGCTCCCAGTGCAATCCCAGTGTAGTCCCAATGGATCCCAGTGACTCCCAGTGCAATCCCAGTGACTCCCAATGGATCCCAGTGCAATCCCAGTGTCTCCTAGCCCTCCCCAGTGCAATCCCAGTGCAATCCCAGTGTAGTCCCAATGGATCCCAGTGGATCCCAGTGTAGTCCCAATGGATCCCAGTGACTCCCAGCCTTCCCTAGTGCAATCCCAACCCAATCCCAGTGTCTCCCAGTGTAATCCCTGTGTAGTCCCAATGGATCCCAGTGGATCCCAGCCCTCCCTAGTGGCTCCCAGTGCCTCCCTATGGATCCCAGTGTAATCCCAGTGTAGTCCCAATGGATCCCAGTGCAATCCCAGTGGATCCCAGTGTCTCCCAGTGCAATCCCAGTGTAATCCCAGTATAATCCCACCCTCCCCAGTGCAATCCCAGCCCTCCCCATCGTCTCCCAGCGTCTCCCAGTGCAATCCCAGCGTCTCCCAGTGGATCCCAGTGTAATCCCAGTATAATCCCACCCTCCCCAGGATAATCCGAGCCCTCCCCAGTATAATCCCAGCCCTCCCCAGTGCAATCCCAGTGTCTCCTAGCCCTCCCCAGTGCAATCCCAGTGTAATCCCAGTGTAGTCCCAGCGGATCCCGGTGCAATCCCAGTGTCTCCTAGCCCTCCCCAGTGCAATCCCAGTGTAATCCCAGTGTAGTCCCAGCGGATCCCGGTGCAATCCCAGTGTCTCCTAGCCCTCCCCAGTGCAATCCCAGTGTAGTCCCAATGGATCCCAGTGATTCCCAGCCTTCCCCAGTGCAATCCCAGCCCTCCCCATGGTCTCCCAGCCCCGCGTGGGTCTCACCTGGGCACGCCGGGCGGGATGCCGGGCGGGATGCGCGCGGGCCGGGCGGGGATCTGGGGCGGGGCCGTGAAGGGGTCGCTGGCGGCGGCGAAGGGGCCGAGGCGGGACGGGATGGGGGGCGCGGCAAAGGCGGGCGGGGCCGGCCCGGGCGGGGCCCCCCCGGGCAGCGGCAGCAGCGGCGGCGGCCCCGGGGCCGGGGCGCGCAGGGACGGGGGGCGGCCGGGGGGCAGCAGGGCCGAGGGCGGCCGGCGCTGCGGGGGCGGGCTGGAACGGAATGGGGGTGTAATTGGTTATTTGGGAGGGACACGGGATGGGAATGGAGCAGGGCCGAGGGCGGCCGGCGCTGCGGGGGCGGGCTGGAACGGAATGGGGACGGTCAGTGGGGTGGGATTGGTCACTGGGATGGGAATGGTCATTGGGATGGACATGGGATGGGAATGGTCAGTGGGGTGCGACTGGTCATTGGGATGGATGGACATGGGATGAGAATGGAGCAGGGCCGAGGACGGCCGGCGCTGCGGGGGCGGGCTGGAAACAGAATTGGGGTGTAATTGGTTATTTGGGAGGGACACGGGATGGGAATGGAGCAGGGCCGAGGGCGGCCGGGGATGCGGGGGCGGGCTGGAACGGAACGGGGATGGTCACTGGGGTGGACATGGGATGGGAATGGTCATTGGGATGGATGGACATGGGATGGGAATGGAGCAGGGCCGAGGGCGGCCGGCTGGAACGGAACGGGGACGGTCACTGGGGTGGACATGGGATGGGAATGGAGCAGGGCCGAGGGCGGCCGGCTGGAACGGAACGGGGACGGTCACTGGGGTGGACATGGGATGGGAATGGTCATTGGGATGGATGGACATGGGATGGCAGCGGTCAGTGGGGTGCGACTGGTCATTGGGATGGATGGACATGGGATGGGAATGGAGCAGGGCCGAGGGCAGCCGGCTGGAACGGAACGGGGACGGTCACTGGGGTGGACATGGGATGGGAATGGTCATTGGGATGGATGGACACGGGATGGCAGCGGTCAGTGGGGCTGGGATTGGTCATTCGGGATGGACACGGGATGGGATGACTCAGCTCCCACTGGGAGCAACAAGAATCCCCCCGGGAACACCCCGACACCCATGGGAGTACCCCAATCCTGCTGAAAACAACCCCAATCCCTCTGGGGACATCTTGGGAACGCCCCAAACCCCTCTGGAAACACCTCCAGCAGCCCACAGACCCCCCCAGCAAACCCCCCAAACCCCCCCAGGGACCCCCCCCCCGCCCATCCGCACCTGTGGGCGGCGCCGGGCTGCAGCCAGGTGTCGTCCACGGGCGGGGGCACGGGCGTGGACACGGTGCTGGTGCTGATGTCGCCGATGATGGCCAGCGCCTCCTTGAGCGCGTGGTACATGCGCAGCATCTCGTCCCGGCGCTGCGCCTGCTCCGCCGACTCCTCCATCAGGCTGCCCTGGTCCGACGACGAGTACAGGAAGGCCAGCAGCTCCGAGTGGATGAAATCCTTGGTCTGGCAAGGGAAGGGATGGGATGGGAGGCGCGGCTGAGGGGGTTCGAGCGCTCTGGTTTGGGGGAATTGGGGCGGGAGTTGGGGTTTTGGGGATGGGGCCTGTCCTGGTCGGTGTCCCCAAGTGTCACCTGCACGGCTCTGAGGCAGTTCCCCAGGGAGGGAGGGGACACCACACCCTGTGCCAGGGCTGGAAAACTCCACAATTCTCCCCAAACCCAGCCTGAACCTCCCCTGGCACAGCTTGAGGCCGTTTCCCCTTGTCCTGTCCCCTTTGGGAGGGAGGATCAGCCCCTGGCTGGTTCCAGCCTCCTTCCAGGGAATTGTCAGGAGCTGGGAGATCCCCCTGGAGCCTCCTTCTTCCAGGCTGAGCCCTTCAGCTGCTCCCACAGCTCTCCAGCCCCTTTCTCCCTGCTCTATCCCCTTTTCCATGTTCTCCAGCCCCTTTTCTTTGCTGTCCATCCCCTTTTCCACATTCCCCATCCCCTTTGCCCCTCACATTGTTGATCATGAGGTGCATGATGGTCTTTGGCATCAGGTCCCGGATGGATTTGTTGATGATCCCCACGTAGGAGTCCACGAGGTTGCGGATGGTCTCCACCTGCCTCTCCAGCTGCGGGTCCATGGAGAAGGTGTTCTCCTGGGCGCCGTCCTCGCTCTCCGTCTGCAGGGGCAGGGCAGGGTCAGCCCTGGGGGCAGGGGGGGCAGCAGGGGTCCCCCTGCCCCATCCTCATTTCCTGGCTCCATTCCCATCTTGGGGGTTATTCCACAGACGGTTCACAGCCCCATTCCCATATTTGGGGTTGTTCTAGAGCCCCATTCCCACCTTTGAGGTCATTCCAGAACCTGTTCCCATCCTGGAGTCATTCAAGAGCCTATTCCCGACCCCATTCCCATCCTGGGGTCATTCCAGAGCCTGTTCCCAGCCCCATTCCCATCTTTGGGGTCACTCCACAGCCTGGAACCACCAGGATCCCCCCAGCAGCACCCTGGGGATCCCACCCTCCATCTCCAGGATCCCGCCCTCCATCTCCAGGGATCCCAGGGTGCTCCAGGCTGCTCCCAGCCCCGTGGGGCTCGCACCCACCTGGTCCTTCTCGGGATAGACCCCTGCCCGCAGGAAGGAGGCTTTCCAGCTGTCCACGTCCTCCTGCGAGTCGCAGGCCAGCTCGATCTGCCGCAGGTCCTTGTACACGTTCCTGCGGGGCCGGAGGGGTTTGGGGGTCAGGGGAGCCCCAGATCCCCGGGGGGAATGGTGGAGAACCCCCCTGCAGGAGCCCAGCCCCAAGGAGCCAGGGAAGGGCAATCCCCGAGCACGGGAGGAGCAGTCCCCACCTCTGCTCCGTGTTGAAGATGGCAAAGATGTGCTTGGTGGACATGAATCCCTTCTCCACGTCCCTGATTTTCAGGTTGTCCAAAGGCAGCATGTACTTCTTCTCCTTCTCCTGGCAAAGGGGCGAGAGGGAAGCGGGGATCAGCGTCCCGAGGGCCGAGGAGGGGGAACAAACCCAGCTTTGGGAACTGCAGACCCCAACCTCCCGCTGGAAAAGGCTCAGGGGGAGATCCCCGGTTCATCCCTCGCTCCGGGAGGGATCAGGGATCCCCGTGGGGGCTGCTCTGGGATCTGGGATGGGGCCGGAGCCCCAGAGCCCACCCTGCTCCAGCCCAGCTCCCCCGGAACACGGCCGGAGGAGCCCGGGAGCCGCTTCCAGCCGGGGCCCCGCCGCCACGGCCACATCTGGAACTGCTTAGGAGCAGCTCCAGCTCCACTTTTGTCTCCAGATGGTCCCAAAAAGTGACGTTGGCCTTTGTGGAGAGGCCACGAACCCGGGCCCGGCCCCCTCCCCACACCATTTCCTGACAAACCCACAGAGCCGCCCCAGCCGGGATTCGGGATTCGCTGCCACGTCAGGACCAGACAAAGGCACGGCCAGGGACGGGACCCCCCCCCAAAACAGCCCAGGACCCCCGAGGGGAGGGGGCAGGACCCCCCTAGGGGGATGGATGGATGGATGGGAGAGCCGGGCCGGCGTTCCCAGTGTTCAGACTACCTGTTCAGGTGGGCAGGGATGTACAGTAGTCTGCACATTGGTTACGCCGGCGCGGGCGGCGCCGCAGCTCAGCTGCCACAGGTAAGAGGGAACTGGGAATCGCCCCCTTTTCCTGGGGATTGTCCCCTTTTGGGAATCGCCCCCTTTTCCTGGGAACTCCCTCTTTCCCTTCCCGGGAATTGCCCCTTTCCCTTCCTGGAAATCGCCCCTTAACTCTGGAATCTTTCCTGGGAATTGCCTCTTTTTGGAAACTGCCCCTTTCACGGGAGTTGCCCCTGCTTGGGAATCACCCCTTTCCCTTCCCAGGAACTGCCCCTTTTTGGGAATCATCCTTTCCCCAGGGATCCCGCCTTTCTGGCCCATCCTGGAACTCTCAGCTGTGATTCCTCCGGGGCTGAGCAGGCGGGAGGGCCGGGGGGGTCGGTATCCCCGATTTTTGGGGATTTTGGGGGTCCGTGCCCTGTCTGTATCCCCGTTTTTTGGGGATTTTGGGGCTCCGGGGTCGCTCGGAGCCGGCGGGACCAGCACGGACAGAGCCTCATTCATCCCGAGGCTGCTCCGCTCCTTCCTTCCCCCCGGAGAGGCCCCGCAGGAAACCGGGAGGGCTCGGGGGGGAATTTGGGGAGGTTCAGGGGGTCCGGGGGGGCTGCGGGGCTTTGCCTTTCCCTGGAAGAGGCCGGAGGAACAAAGGAAACTCGGGATGGGCTCTGCAAACCGAGCCTGGAGCTTCCCGGGCAATAATAAACTGCGCTGCGTCCGTGTGTCCTTCCCTGAGCCTGTGTGGGCTGCGGCCCCTCCAGAGCCCCCCCGGAGCCCGGGAAGGGCCCCCAGACCCCCGAGGGGAGGGGAGGGAAGGGTGGGAGAGCCAAAACCTCCAGGGAGGGGCTGGGGCTGCCCCGGCCCCTCCTGGGGAAACCCTGAGGAGTCTTTGGGAATGGGGGGGGGTCTGCAGCACCCCTGGGGGATCTGTCACCTCCAGCACCCCAAAATCCAGCAAGGGAGGGAATCGGGGTCACCTCCAGCACCCCAAAACCCAGCAAGGGAGGCAATCGGGGTCACCCCGATGGCACCAGGAGCCCATCCCAACTCCCAGCTCCCTCCAGGCATTCCCGGCTGGAATTCGGGATCTGATCTGGTGATAATTAACCCTGAGTGCTAATCGCCCCCCATCCCAAGGATCCTTCCCCCAGAAATCACAGATTCCATCCCCACATCCCATTTTTTCCCTTCAGAGCTCCAGGAATCCTGGGTTTTCCCTGTTTTTCTCTCCAGAGCCCTGGGAATCCTGGATTTTCCCTGTTTTTCCCTCTGGAACTCCAGATTTCCCCCATTTTTTCCTCTGGAGCCCCAAGAATCCCAGATTTCTCTGTTTTTCTCACTGGAACCCTGAATTTCCCCACTTCACCCCCAGAACCCCAGATTTTTCCCGTTTCACCCCCCCGGAATCCCAGATTTTCCCCATTTTGCCCCCCATAACCCCAGATTTTCCCCGTTTTTTTGCCGGGAACCCGCGATTTTCCCCCGTTTGCCCCCCGTACCTCCTCGTCCTTGTACCAGGAGAGCGACTCGGCCGTGAGCACGAACCAGTACTCCTTGGAGCCGCCCTTCATGATGCTGATGTTGTTGATGGTGAGCCAGCCCCGGCGGATCACCTGCGGCACCCGGGGCGGGGAGGGACGGACTGGTCACAGCTGGATCCACAGCTGGAGCCCAGTTATTCCACAGCCGGATCCCGCAGCGATCCCACAGCTGGAGCCCACAGCTGGATCCGACAGTCACCCCACAACAATCCCACAGCTGGAGCCCACAGTGATCCCGGAGCCATCCCAGCCCATGCCGTGTCCCAGCTGCCCCACCCGGGGCTATCCCGGGCTATCCCAGCCCATCCCGGGGCTGTCCCGGGTCATCCCAGCCCATCCCGGGGCTATCCCGGGCTATCCCAGCCCATCCCGGGGCTGTCCCGGGCTATCCCAGCCCATCCCAGCCCATCCCGGGCTATCCCAGCCCATCCCGGGTTAGTGCCGGAGCTCTGCGGGAAGCGCGGCCGGAGCGGGAGCAGCGCCAGGCAGGGGCAGAGCCGGGTTAGACACGGAGCCGGGTTAGACACGGGATCCCCGGGGCTCCCGGGCCGGGTTAGACACGGAGCCGGGTTAGACACTGAGCCCGGTTAGACACGGAACTGTGTTAGACACGGAACCGGGTTAGACACGGAGCCGGGTTAGACACGGAGCCGGGTTAGACACGGAGCCGGGTTAGACACGGAGCCTCTGCCGCGGCTCCAGGGGATCCCCGGGGGTCCCAGACCCCTCCCCGGGGTGGGTCTGGGGTCGGTTTCCCGGTTTTGCAGCGCAGGAGCCGCGGCAGAGCCCGGGGGGGAGGAAGGAGCGAAGCCGGAGCTGCGGGCGCGGGAAGGACGGAGAGCCGGGAATTGTGGGGAGGGGGATTCACCTCCGAAAACCCCGGAATTCCGGGGGGCAGGGAGGGGGATTTCACCTCCCAGGGATGGGGGTTTCAATTTCACCTCCCAGGTCCCCATTCCCGTCCGGGAACCAGCCCGGGATTGGATCCGAGCGGGTTTTAAAGGAACCGGGGCGGGAATGCGGAGAGGGAGGATCAGGGATTGGGAAAGGGATGGGGGCAAAGCCAGAGGGGTCAGGGGGGCCTTGGGGGGTTATTGGGAAACGGGATGGTGAGGAAAAGGGGCTGAAAGGAACAAGGGGAGAGCAGGGAAAGGGAGAGGGGGGAGTTTTGAGGGGCTCCATGGAACAGGGAGAGGGTCTGTGCGGCTGGAGCCCCCGGGAAAAGCCCAGGAGCAGGAGCAGGGGGGAGGAGGTTCCTTTAAAACCGATGGATTTTGGTGAAAGCAGGGACGGTTCTGGGGCTCCCATCCCCAATTCCCAATTCCCAGCTCTCCCTCGCCGCGATCCCGAGGGAGGGAACGGCCCCGCCCGCAGCTCTGGGGGCCCCCGGAGCTTCCAGGGGACCTGGGAGTGTCTGCAGGGCCGGGAAAGGGCCGGGTGTGAGACGGGAATCCAGGGAATAACGGGGGCACAAACCTGGATCTGCCATGGGGATCCAGGGAATAACGGGGGCAAAACCCTCCTGGATCTGCCATGGGGATCCAGGGAATAACGGGGGCACAAACCCTCCTGGATCTGTGATTGGGATCCAGGGAATAACGGGGGCACAAACCTGGATCTGCCATGGGGATCCAGGGAATAACGGGGGCACAAACCCTCCTGGAATAACGGGGGCACAAACCCTCCTGGATCTGTGATTGGGATCCAGGGAATAACAGGGGCACAAACCCTCCTGGAATAACGGGGGCACAAACCCTCCTGGATCTGCCATGGGGATCCAGGGAATAACGGGGGCACAAACCCTCCTGGAATAACGGGGGCACAAACCCTCCTGGAATAACGGGGGCACAAACCCTCCTGGATCTGCCATGGGGATCCAGGGAATAACGGGGGCACAAACCCTCCTGGATCTGCCATGGGAATCCAGGGAATAACGGGGGCACAAACCCTCCTGGATCTGCCATGGGAATCCAGGGAATAACGGGGGCACAAACCCTCATGGAATAACGGGGGCACAAACCCTCCTGGATCTGTGATGGGGATCCATGGAAGAACGGGGGCACAAACCCTCCTGGATCTGTGATTGGGATCCAGGGAATAATGGGGGCACAAACCCTCCTGGATCTGCGATGGGGATCCACGGAATAATGGGGGCACAAACCCTCCTGGATCTGTGATGGGAATCCAGGGAATAATGGGGGGCACAAACCCTCCTGGATCTGTGATGGGAATCCAGGGAATAACGGGGGGCACAAACCCTCCTGGATCTGCCATGGGGATCCAGGGAATAACGGGGGCACAAACCCTGCTGGATCTGTGATGGGGATCCATTGAATAATGGGGGGCACAAACCCTCCTGGGGAGGAGCAGCAGCTCCGTGAAATAAAATTTTGGGAGAATAAAACATTTTATAGAACATTTCAGCTTTGCCATCCCAGCTGTACCCAGAGCAGGATCCACGCCATTATCCCGATTTTCCTGCCCGGTAAATCCTAAATGGGGCTGGGAAGGATTCCCTCTCAGACACTCCCACGTTCCCAAAGCAGGGACAGGGTCTGGGGGGCGCAGAGGGGTTGGGACCCCCGGGACCCCCACAAAGGTGAATTCTGCCCTGCTTGGCCCAGGAGGGAGGAGCTCTGTGGGCTTGGAGCAGCCAGGTTGGGAATTCTGGTCCCAAATCCCTCCAAAAAAGGGAATTTGGGGGAGAAATGAGCTCCCAGCCCTTCCCTCTGTTTGTTCCCAAAGGAATTGAGGAAATCTCACCCCCAGAGCCGTTCTGGGCTGAATCAAAGAGATTTTGGCCTCCTGTATCCCAAATTTGGGAATCCCAGCATTTGGAACTGGGAATCTGGGTTTGTTCCAGCACAAGGGGGCACAAACCCAAATTCCCCCTGGCAAACCCGGCTGCTCCCTCTGGGAATTCCAGCCCCCGTTCCCACCGGCCTCCTCCATCCTGGGCACTTTTGGGGTGTTTTTGGGGTGTTTTGGGGGTGTTTTTGGGGCGCTGCTCCTGGCAGGGCCGGGCGCTGTCCCAGCACGACCCCGCTCCGTGGTACTTACCAGGATCTCCCCCTTTGGGCGTGCAAAATTAAGGGGGGAAAAACACAGAAATAAAAAAGCAGGAAAAGGAGACGGGACAGGGAAGGGAACGACAGGAGAGGGAGAGAGCGGGAAGCACAAAAAAAAAAAAAAAAAAAAAGGGAGGAAAAAAGCGGAAAAACAGCAGAAGAAAACCCGTTACATGCTATTAATTAATGGTCATTCCCAGCGTTAATCCCTCGGAGCGGCTCCAGGGGGAGCGAGGGCAGGGCAGGGCAGGGCAGGGCAGGGGCGCTCCTGCTCACCCCGAAACTGCCCTGGGAGCGGGGCTGGGGGACACCCTGGGGTGCTGTGGGGACACCCTGGGGTGATGAGGGGACACCCTGGGGTGATGAGGGGACACCCCAGGGCGCTGTGGGGACACCCCGGGGTGATGAGGGGACACCACGGGGTGATGAGGGGACACCCCAGTGTTCTCCTGGGACACCCCAGGGCGCTGTGGGGACACCCTGGGGTGATGAGGGGACACCTTGGGGTGCTGTGGGGACATCCTGGGGTGATGAGGGGACACCCTGGGGTGATGAGGGGACACCCCAGGATCATCCTGGGACACCTCAGGGACGTCCTGGGACACCCCGGGGTGCTGTGGAGACACCCCGGGGTGATGAGGGGACACCCCAGGGTGCTGTGGGGACACCCTGGGGTCACCCTAGGACACCCCAGGGTCATCCTGGGACACCCCAGTGTCATCTTGGGACATTCCAAGGTCATCTTGGGACACCCTGGGGTCCTCCTGGGACACCCCAGGGTCCTTGTGGGACACCCTAGGGTCCTCCTGGGACATCCTGGGACATCCCAGTGTCATCTTGGGACATCCCAGTGTCATCTTGGGACACCCCAGGGTCACCCCGGGGTCCTCCTGGTTCCCAGTCCCTCACGCCCCTCTCCAGGGCTGCACCTGCCGCCCGTTTTGTCCCAAATCCTGCAGTTTTCAGGCAGGAATTCCTCTCCCACTCTGCTTTTCCCGAGCCCTTGGCTGTCAGTGTTTGTGGATGGGGTTGGATCCCCCTGCCTGGCCAGGAGCAGGAGGATGAGGATGAAGAGGAGGAGGAGGAATTCCAGGAGTTTCTGGCTGTACCTGGTTTGGGATCGCTCTCTTCTTGTTGATCTGAGTGTTCCGCTGCTGGGCGCTGGGAAAAGGGGAAAAAAATGGGATTTTGAGGTGAGGAAGAGGAAGGTGAGGAGCTGATCCAAGGGGTGGAATTCCAGAGCCCCTTCCCGAGGTTTCTCCCGAGGTTTGCCCAGGACAGAGCGGGGACGGGACACCGGGATCTCCTCCTCGGGACTCCCAGGACTCCAGGGGGAGGAGAGGCTGCAGATTCCCGAGGGAATCCCGACCACCGAGGACCAGGAGCTTCCAGGAACACCCAAAACTCCCCCTGGATGGGGTCAGGACTGGGATTCAGCATTACCTGCACCAGAGGGAAAAGCTACCTGTCTCTCCTGAGCACCGAGGGGCGGAACCGTTAGTCGGGAGCGGGAACAAAATCCGGGAAATCCGTTAGAGTCCCGCCGGGACAGCGGCACACGGCGAGGGGGCACTCCCACCCCGGGGGTCTGGGGGCTCTGGGGGGTCTGGGGGAGCCCTCCCGGCCTGCCCCGGGCCCGACGGCTCCTCCTGCAGCCCTGGGCAGGGCTGAGCTGCGGGAGCTCCAGATGGACGGGGAGGAGAAGCTACAGCATCCCAAACCCAAGGCTGGACTGGCAGGAGAAACTCCAGGATCCCAAACCCAAGGAGAAACTCCAAGATCCCAAACCCAAGGAGAAACTCCGGGATCCCAAACCCAAGGAGAAACTCCGGGATCCCAAACCCAAAGCTGAACTGGGCAAAGCTCCAGGATCCCAAACCCAAGGCTGGACTGGGAAAAGCTCCGGGATCCCAAACCCAAGGAGAAACTCCGGGATCCCAAACCCAAGGCTGGACTGGCAGGAGAAGCTCCAGGATCCCAAACCCAAAGCTGAACTGAGAAAAGCTCCAGGATCCCAAACCCAAGGCTGGACTGGCAGGAGAAGCTCCAGGATCCCAAACCCAAAGAGAAGCTCCAGGATCCCAAACCCAAAGAGAAGCTCCAGGATCCCAAACCAAGGAGAAACTCCAGGATCCCAAACCCAAAGAGAAGCTCCGGGATCCCAAACCCAAAGCTGAACTGGGAAAAGCTCCAGGATCCCAAACCCAAGGCTGGACTGGGAGGAGAAGCTCTGGAATCCCAGTTCCAAAGCTGAACCGAGAGAAGCTCTGGGGTCCCAGTTGTGCTGGGAGGGGAAACAACCCAGCTCCCAAATCCAGAGCAGGAGCTCTCTGGCTCCCAAATGTGAGGGAAAAACTCCCTGGTTCCCATTTCCACGGCTGAACTGGGAGGAGGAGCTCCAGGATCCCAAACCCAAGGCTGGACGGGGAGGAGAATCTCCCTGATCCCCAGATCCAAAGGAAAAAGCCCCAGGTTTCCAAATCCAAATCTGAACTGGGAGGAGAAGCTCCAGGATCCCAAACCCAAGGAGAAGCTCCAGGATCCCAACTCCAAAGCTGAACTGGGAGGGAAAAGCTCCCTGATTCCCAGATCCAAAGGGAAAATCTCCCTGGTTCCCAGTTCCAAGGCTGAACTGGGAAAAGCTCCAGGATCCCACACCCAAGGGAGCCCCCCCAGCCCCCAGGGAAGCTCTGGAAGGGGGAGCTGCCCCTCGGGGTGCCCTGGGCAGGGGCAGCTGCCCCGGTACCCACCCGCTGGCCACGTGCTGCTCAGTGAAACAGCTGGGGCAGGAGAGGAGCAGCAGAGTCCAGAGACAGAGAGAGGTGATGGATCCGGGGGGAACAGCAGAGAGCAGGAGGAGAGCAGGGAGTGTGACCCGAGAGGAAAGAGAGAAAAAAGGGGGAAAAGAGAAGAAAAACCAGGAGGAGGAGGAGGAGGAGGGTGGGAATTGAAGGGGCACGGGGGGGAGAGGACTCCAAGCACCCCGAGCTGGAGTCTGGGAGCTTCCCGGAGGTTTGGGGCTGGAAAGCACCAGGGAGAGTCAAGGGAAGGGGGTAGGAGAGCCCTGCCCTGCCAGGGGAGAGGATGAGGAGGGACAGAGGGCACAGGGAGCAATTCCTGCCCCGGGGCAGCTCCAGGCTGGCTCCAACAGCCCCAGCACCCCAACTGCTGAGGCTGGAGCTCTTCCCAGCCCCTTTCCCGCAGCCCAAACCTGAGGCAATGGGTGCTGGGGGCACGTGGGGACTCCAGCGTCCCCCTCAAGGCCAGCAGAGCCCCCAGGCCATGGGGGGATGTGGGGATGTGGGATTGTCCCCCTGGGAAAGGACTCACTTGGCAAAGCCGATGAAATCCTCGTGGTTGGTGTTGATGTAGGAGAGCTCGATGTCGATGAGCAGCAGGATCTGGGGGAAGCAGGAGGCAGGGAAAAGGGGAGAAATGGGATTTTTAAATGGGATTTTGGGGGGAATCGCCGCTCTGGGGGTGGGCTGGGGCTCACCTGGTCCTTGGTTTTGCCCTCGCGCTCCCGGATGTGGGTGGTGACGATGCGCTCGGTCTCCTCCCGCAGCCTGGGGTACGAGCCCAGCTGGAAAAGGGGGAAAAAGGGTTGGGAAGAACGGGTGGGATGGAGGCAGGCAGCTCCAAGGGGAGCAGCACCCCACCAAACCCTGCCAAAGCCCATCAAACCCTACAAAATCCCCACCAAACGCCACCAAACCCTGCCAAAGCCCATCAAACCCTACAAAATCCCCACCAAACCCCACCAAACCCTGCCAAAGCCCACCATTCCCCACCATTCCCTGCCAAACTCCACCATTCCCCACCAAACCCCAGCAAATTCCACCAAATCTCACCAAACCCCACGGAACCCCAGCACTGGGCTGACCAGTACCTGACTGGTGACCAGTCCCTCACTGTGCCCAGCCTGACCAGTCCCTCACTGGTGTCACTGGGCTGACCAGTACCTTACTGGTGACCAGTCCCTCACTGGTGTCACTGGGCTGACTAGTACCTTACTGGTGACCAGTCCCTCACTGGTGTCACTGGGCTGACCAGTACCTTACTGGTGCACTGGCGCACGGTGTTGATGAGCTCCTGGATCACCAGATCCACACATTTCAGGCACGGCTCCTTCAGCTTCACCACCTGCTTCTTCACAATGGCCTCGAAGGCCAGGTCTGGCGTGAACAGCCCCGTCCTGGAGCCCAGGGAGAGGGAAAAGCGGGGTTGGGATGGGATTGGGGTGGGATTGGGGTGGGATTGGGACAGAGCCCCCTCCCAGGGAGCGATTCCCAGCTCTGGGATGGGATTGGGATGGGATTGGGATGGGATTGGGATGGGATTGGGACAGAGCCCCATGCCAGGGAGCGATTCCCAGCTCTGGAATGGGATTGGGGTGGGATTGGGATGGGATTGGGGATGGATTGGGACAGAGCCCCATCCCAGGGAGCGATTCCCAGCTCTGGGATGGGATTGGGGATGGATTGGGACAGAGCCCCATCCCAGGGAGCGATTCCCAGCTCTGAGATGGGATTGGGATGGGATTGGGGTGGGACTGGGACAGAGCCCCATCCCAGGGAGCGATTCCCAGCTCTGAGATGGGATTGGGATGGGATTTGGGATGGATTGGGACAGAGCCCCATCCCAGGGAGCGATTCCCAGCTCTGAGATGGGATTGGGATGGGATTGGGGTGGGATTGGGATGGGATTGGGACAGAGCCCCCTCCCAGGGAGCGATTCCCAGCTCTGGGAGAGGCAGTTCCTGCTCCCAGGGAGCAATTCTGCTCCTGGAGAACAATCTCCTGCTCAGCAGAGGAAATCCCTCCTCCAGGACAGCCCTGCCCAGCTTTCCCTGGCAGTCTGGGTCGGGAATGGTGCCCGGGGAAGGAGCTGTGGGGGTACTTGCCTCACCCCGTGGATGTTCTTGATGGCGTAGCTGATCTCCCGCCTCAGGTCCTTCTCGTCAAATTCCATCTGCCGGGAGAGGGAGTGAGAATCAGGAATTGGGAATCAGGAATCAATTAGGAATCAGGAATCAGAAATCAGGAATCAAAAATCATAAATCAATCAGGAATCAGGTATGAGGAATCAGAAATTAGGAATCAATCAGGATTTGGGAATCAGAAATCAGGAATCAAAAACCAGAAATAAATCAGGATTCAGGAATAAAAAAATCAGAAATCAGGAATCAATCAGGAATCAGGAACTGGGAATCAACCGGGAATCAGAAATAACAAATTCGGAATTTATCAGGAACCAGGTATCAGGAATCAATCAAGAATCAATCAGGAATCAGAAATCATGAATCAATCCGAAATCAGGAATCAATCAGAAATCAGGAATCAATCAGAAATCAATCAAAAGTCATAAATCAGGAATCAAAAATCAGGAATCAGGAATCAGGACTGTCCCACTGCCCAGCAGCCACAGAGGACCCACACCAGAAGGACGGACCATCCCTGCAGCCTCTGCTGTTTTACCTGCCCCAGATTTTGGGATTTTTACGGGGTCAGGGATGGTTTGGGTTGGAAAAGCCTCCAAGGAGAGGGCACTCCCCCGCCCTCACCTTGACCAGCTCGAAGGGGAACCTCTCGTGGAAAATCCGGTTGATCCTGGCGCCCCCGGAGAGCTCCAGAGTGTCCACCTGGTCCCCCGAGCCCTCGATCCTCTTCTCAAAGTCCACCCCGAACTGCTGCACCATCCTGGGGCGGGGAAACGGGAATGAGGGAGCAAAAATGCCCCAATTCCCCCAAGCTGGGCTGGGAGAAGTGCAAATCCCCTTTTTCCTGTACGGGAGGGACAGAGCCCACGCTCCCAGCTCCCAGCAGAGATTGTCCCCATCCCTCCTATGCAGGGACAACAACCCCAGCCCCTCCCGAGCCCATTCCCCCAGCTGGGCTGGGAGAAGCGCAAATCCCATTTTTCCTGTGGTATGGGAGGGACAGAGCCCACGCTGCCAGCAGATTTTTCCCCATCCATCCCTCCCTGCCCTGCAGGGACATCAATGCCAGCCCTCCCCGAGCTGGGAAGCACAAATCCCTCCGGGAATCAATCCCCTCTGGAGAGGCACCCACTGCAGCAGGGCTTTGGTTTTCCTGGCGGGGTCGTCGGGTCGGAAGTTCTTGTACTCCTCCACCTCCTTCTCCAGGGACAGCAGCTGGCTCTGCAGCTTGCTGCGCAGCGAGGGCAGCGACTCCCGGATGTGGTTGGTCAGTTGCTGCAGGGGCACGGCGAAAACTCAGCCGGGAGGCCGGGAAATTCTGATTTTCCAGGTGGGAATGGATCCCCACACGGAAAATTCTGGTTTTCCAGGTGGGAACGGATCCCCACACGGAAAATTCTGATTTTCCAGGTGGGAATGGATCCCCACACAGAAAATTCTGGTTTTCCAGGTGGGAATGAGCAGGAAAAGGCTGTCCCACCCAGGAACACAGCAAGAATGGGCTGTGCCATCCAGAAAATTCCGCTTTTCCGGGTGGTAATGGAGCCAGAATGGGCTGTCCCACCCGGGGCTGTACCTCCCGGAAAACTCTGCTTTTCCAGGTGGGAATGGAGCCCCACCGGGAAATTCAGCTTTTCCAGGTGGGAATGGGCTGTCCCACCCCAAAAATTCCCCTTTTCCAGCCAGGAATGAGCAGGAAGGGACTGTGCCACGTAGAAAATTCCCATTTCCCGGCAGGAACGGCAGTCGCACCTGGTTGAGCACCCTCTGCAGGTGCGGCGTGCCCATGCGCTCGGCCATGTGCCGGTAGGCCGGGTGTGACAGGAAGAATTTGCGCTCTGCAGCCAGCGCAGCCCTGATGTCCTTCTTGCCATCGATGTCCTTCTGGCTGCGGTTCACCACGCCGATGTAGCCTGGCACGGAGGGGACAGAGCGGGGACAGGAGGGGATGGCACCCGGGGACATTGGGGACAGTGTGGGGACAGGAGGGGATGGCACCCGGGGACACTGGGGACACTGGGCACAGCATGGGGACAGCTCGGGAATGGCACCCGGGGACATTGGGGACAGTGGGGACAGCGTGGGGCCAGGAGGGGATGGCACCCGGGGACATTGGGGACAGTGGGGACAGCGTGGGGCCAGGAGGGGATGGCACCCGGGGACATTGGGCACAGCGTGGGGACAGGAGGGGATGGCACCCGGGGACATTGGGGACAGTGTGGGGACAGGAGGGGATGGCACCCGGGGACATTGGGGACAGCGTGGGGACAGGAGGGGATGGCACCCGGGGACATTGGGGACACTGGGGACAGGAGGGGATGGCACCCGGGGACATTGGGGACACTGGGGACAGCATGGGGCCAGCTCAAGAATGGCACCCGGGGACATTGGGGACAGTGTGGGGCCAGCTTGGGAATGGCACCCGGGGACACTGGGGACAGTGTGGGGACAGGAGGGGATGGCACCTGGGGACACTGGGCACAGCGTGGGGACAGGATGGGATGGCACCCGGGGACACTGGGGACAGCTCGGGAATGGCACCCGGGGACATTGGGGACAGGAGGGGATGGCACCCGGGGACATTTGGGACACTGGGGGAGCCAGGGCAGGGCACAGAGGGGACAGCGTGGGGTAAGAGGGCATGGGGAGGGCACACAGTGACACTGGGGACACGCAGAGTGACCCGAGGGCACACGGGGCGCACTCAGGGACCCAGGCCAGGCCGCACCTCTCCGCAGGGGCAGCAGTTTGTTCTCCAGCACGTCCCGGGCGTCGGTGCCTTCGTCCATCAGGTCCAGCTTGGTGATGACCCCGATGGTCCTCAAGCCTGCGGGGACAAGGGTTGGTCCCAATGACACCCAGCTCAGCACAATGGGGACCCACGGGAGGGAGAGGAGGACAAGGAGGATGAGGAGGAGGACGAGGAGGAGGCCGAGGCAGCGCTGCCCGTCCCTCACCCTGCGGGTCCACCTCCTTGGCCATCTTGAGCGCGTCCGAGTTGGCCAGGTCCATGTTGGCCGGGGTGACGGCCAGGATCAGGCTGCTCTCCCTGCTGATGAACTGCAGGATCATGTCGCGGATCTGGAACTCGATGTCCTGCGGCTGATCCCCCACGGGCACCTTGGTGATCCCGGGCAGGTCGATCAGGGTCAGGTTCAGCACTGGGGGGACACGCATGGGCTGACGGGGGGGTCCCGACGCACTGGCTCCCGCAGGGCCCCAGAACCCCCGGGTTTTCCCAGGTTTTCCCCATTTTCTGGGGCTTTCCCTCACCGTGGGGCGAGTACACGCGCAGGTTGATGGGCACGGGGGAGATGCCCTTGTTGGTGCCCGTCACCCGGTCGGTCTCCGCCTCGATCTCCTGCCGCACCTCGTCGAAATCCGTGAACTTCTTGGACTTGCAGTGCAGGAACTCGGCATATTCTGGGATTGGGAGGGTGAAAAACGGGGAGTGTGAGAAACGGGGAGTGTGAGAAACGGGGAGTGTGAGAAACAGGGAGTGTGAAAAAACGGGGAGTGTGAGAAACAGGGAGTGTGAGAAAACAGGGAGTGTGAGAAATGGGGAGCCTGAAAAACGGGGAGTGTGAGAAACGGGGAGTGTGAAAAAACAGGGAGTGTGAGAAACGGGGAGTGTGAGAAACGGGGAGTGTGAGAAACGGGGGAGCTTGAAAAACAGGGAGTATGAAAAACGGAGAGTGTGAGAAACGGGGAATGTTTGGGGGGATGTGGTGGAGCAGGGCAGGGGCATCTGGGGGAATGTGGGGAAGGGGCCTCAGGACGTGGGGAAGGGGCTGCAGGATCCCAAGAAGGGGCTGCAGGACCCCCAGGGGCTCCCCTGGATGCCAATCTGCCCCATGAAAAGGATTTCAGCAGCTGTGGGGCCAGGCTGTGGCCGCTGGGATGGTGCAACTTCCTTCCTCCTTCCCTCAGTGTGGGCAGAGCGGAAACCTCAGCGCTGCCAGGGCTGGAACCACCCCAGACACCTCATTCCTCATTCCCCAGCCCTCACCAAGCCTCCCATGGCCCCAAAACCTGCTCTTCCCAGCCCTGCTCAGCTCCCAGGAGGGCACCGGGGGTTCACCCACGCCCAGGGAAGGTTTGGCCTGGCTGCTCAAGGTGAAGGGCATGAAGGAAATCTCCCCGGATATCGGGATGGCTGATGGCAGCCAAGGGAACCTGGCTGGGAAAAGGAGTCACCCCCACGGCCAGCTCAGCGTTCCTCGGTTCTCCTGCGGCCTCCCCAGCATTCCCAGGCATTCCCTGGGCTCTCCCACACATTCCTCCCTGATAAGCAGGGAAATGTGGGAGCGTGGGGGCAGCGGATGGAGCCGAGGGAGGGAGGGAGGGCAGCAGTGTGCACACCCCAGGGCTCACACTGAGCTCCTTTCCCAGTTTCCCAGCCCCGTTCCCAGTTTTCCAGCCCCCGTACCCGTCTTGGAGAAGATGAGCTGCAGGATCAGAGGCCGGCGGGTGACGATCCCAGAGCCACGGGGAAGGAAATCCCTGCAGGGGATGAAAGGATGGGTCAACAAATGAATCAATGCTATCGATTCCTCCAGCACTGGGAGAGGGGTGGGAACACATGGGGATCAATCCCTGCTCTGCTCTGGGAGAGAACGGGATACTCCTGGGAGGGCAGAGCCCCAAGGAAAGCAGGAAACTCCACAGAATTCCTTCTGGATCAATCCCTGCTCTCCTCTGGGAGAGAACGGGATACTCCTGGGAGGGCAGAGCCCCGAGGAAAGCAGGAAATCCACACAGAATTCCTTCTGGCCCCAAGGAAAGCAGGAAACTCCACAGAATTCCTTCTGGATCAATCCCTGCTCTCCTCTGGGAGAACAGGATTCTCCTGGGAGGGCAGAGCCCCGAGGAAAGCAGGAAACCCCCACAGAACTCCCCAGAGGGTTTTTTTGGGAGAACCCTGCCTGGAAAAGGCGGTGCTGCAATGGCCAGTCTGGGCTGGGGCTGTCGCCGCCCTTTCCCGAGCAGGGGACGGGACAGGGACCGGGACAGGGCAGCGTCTGCTGGGAACGGGCACCGATAACGGCCTGGGAGCGGCTCTGACGGGAACGGCCCGGCCCGGCCGTCACGGCCACGCCAACGACAGCAACAACACCCCGACCGTGTCACCCCGACCGTGTCACCCCGGCGGGGCTGGCGACAGCCCCGAGCCGGTGACAGCCGGAAATGAACTTCCTGCCCGGCCGGGAGGACAGGTCTGGCGGGAAGGGCAGAACCGGGACAGCCCCGGGAGGGGAGAGCCCAACCGGGACAGCCCCGGGAGGGGAAAGGAGGGATGGAGCCAGGAATGGAGCTCGGGGAGGCCCCAGGTGCCCCCCGGCCCCGCTGATCCCAGAGGGAATCCCAGAGAGAACGGCGATCCTGATGGGAATGTTGGGATTGGGGTGATCCTCGCAAAGTGGGGTCCCACACCTCTGGCTCTGCTGCTCCCACCTTGTCCCAGCCCTAATTCCAGGGGAATTGAGGTGATCTCCTTGTCCCAGCCCCGATCTCAGGGGAATTGAGGTGATTTCCTTGTCCCAGCTCTGATCCTGAGGGAATCCAGGAGATCCCCAGCTCCCAGCCCTCAGTCAAGGTGATCTCCTTGTCCCAGCCCCGATCCCGGAGGAATCCAGGTGATCTCTCCTTGTCCGAGTCCCAATCCTGAAGGAAGCCAGATGATTCCCTTGTCCCAGCCCCAATCCTGGGGGAAATGAGGTGATCCCCATCCCCAATCCCGGGGTAACCCAGGTGGTTTCCTTGTCCCGTCCCCAATCCCGGGGTAACCCAGGTGGTTTCCTTGTCCCAGCCCCGAACTGAGGTGATCTCCTTGTCCCATCCCCAATCCCGGGGTAACCCAGGTGATCCCCTTGTCCCAGCCCCGAACTGAGGTGATCTCCTTGTCCCATCCCCAATCCCGGGGTAACCCAGGTGGTTTCCTTGTCCCAGCCCCTATCCCAGTGTAACCCAGGTGATCCCCTTGTCCCAGCCCCAATCCCGGGGTAACCCAGGTGATTTCCTTGTCCCAGCCCCTATCCCAGTGTAACCCAGGTGGTTTGAGGTGTCAGACCCCGCGGGCAGGGAGGGGCCTCCCGGAAGGAAGGACGGACAGACGGACGGGGACGGTGGCGGTGCCCCCGCCCAGCTCCGTGTCCCCGCGCCCCTCCGTGTCCGTGTCCGGCTGGGCAGGATCCGTGACGCGCGCGGGAGCCTCGCGACGTCACTGCCCGGCTGCCGCCGCCTCCCACCTGCGCTCAGGTGTGACCCGGGCCGGCAAGGGGACAAAGGGACGCGGGGACAAAGGTCTCGGGGCGGAGGAGCGCGGTGGGAGCTCCCGGTGCCGAGAAAATCCCTGGGGAAACACCTCCGTGCGTTTCCAGGTTTCCAGGTTTCCAAAACACCCTGGGTCCACCTCACTCCAGTTATTCCCTTCCCATTCCTGACACAGTTCCCTGGATTTCCCTGCCCATGGCTCCCACCAATCCCACCTCACTCCAGTTATCTCCTTCCCATTCCTGACAAATTCCCTGGATTTCCCTGCCCACGGCTCCCACCAATCCCACCTCACTCCAGTTATCTCCTTCCCATTCCTGATGGGATTCCCTGGATTTCCCTGCCCACGGCTCCCACCAATCCCACCTCACTCCAGTTATTCCTTTCCCATTCTTGATAAATTCCCTGGATTTCCCCAGCCATGGCTCCCACCAATCCCACCTCACTCCAGTTATACCCTTCCCATTCCTGACAAATTCCCTGGATTTCCCTGGCCATGGCTCCCACCAATCCCACCTCACTCCAATTATTCCCTTCCCATTCCTGATGGGATTCCCTGGATTTCCCTGGCCACGGCTCCCACCCCGCCGAGGCAAATCCCCTGGATTTACCCCCGGATTCACCCCCAGCCCCACCAGACCTGTGGGACCCTCACAGCCGATCCCTGGGGATGGGTCACTGCTCTTGTCCTGCTCCCACGGGACTCAGCTCTCCCTCTGTCCCCAAACCCCACTGACCCCAAACCCCGGGGCTCAGCCCCACTCTGGGATCCCCCATTTTGGGGGACAGTCTCAAGGCAGGATAAGGATCCCCATCCTCTCCTCGGGCTCATAAAGCCCCATTGAGGTCAGGGACTATCCCCACCCCCGGGGGACAAGGGCTCCATTGTCCCCCAGGCCAGAGACGGCTCCGGGCAGGGCTGGGACAGGGATTTGTCAGAGCAGGGCCGGGACAAGGCTCCAAAGAGGGATGGTGGGGCCACAGAGAACCCTGGTGACGATCCCAGGTCACTCCCTCGCTGCTTCTCCCATGAAATTCAGGGATTGGGGCGCTCCAGGCCCCTCAGAAACAACCCCAAACCCCTCAAGGGTGTCCCAGGGAGGCCAGCACCTTCCCATGGAGAAACTCCATGGAGAAACTCCAGCCCGCTGAGGCTCAGCCATGGATCCAGAGGGTTCCCAGCCCAATTCCCGGTCCCTCCAAGGGATTTTGGGCACCTCAGGATCATCTCTCCATGTGTTCTGAGGGTACAAAACCCACAGAAATGGGATCATGGCCGCCCAACACGGATCCAGGGCCTCCCAGCACGGATCCAGGCTTGCTGGTGGCTCGGAAAAACCCGAGCTAAAGCTGCAAAGCTGCAGAAATGGAGAGGAACAAGCCCCAGGGGCAGTTTCCAGGCCGGGCTCCATGGATCCGTGCGGATCGTTGGGACAGAGGGAACAGCCCCCGGGCCCCGGCTCATCCCAGCTGGAACTGGTGATCCAGAGGGAAAATCCTGGCCCCAGTTCAGCCACCCCGGGCTGGGAGCCCCAGAACTGCCCCCACAGGCTGGGATGGACACACGGACACGGCCAGGCCGGCATTCCTCGCCCTCCCCTTGCCCAGGACAGCCCTGGGCTGTAATTAACCCTAATTAGCACGAGCTGCACCACGAGGTGGGGAAGGATTCCCGGATGGATGGATCCCACTGTGACACAAAGGGGTTTAATTGCCAGGGATGGTTTTCCTTCAGTGCTGTAATTAAAGGCTGCCAGAATTGCCAGGAATGCAGGATGGGAATAACTCCAGAACTCCCAGGGGATTCAGGATGGGAATAACTCCAGAATTGCCTGGAATTCAGGATGGGAATAACTCCAGAATTCCCAGGGGATTCAGGATGGGAATAACTCCAGAATTGCCAAGGGATTCAGGATGGGAATAACTCCAGAATCCCCAGGGGATTCAGGATGGGAATAACTCCAGAATTGCCAGGAATGCAGGATGGGAATAACTCCAGAATTCCCAGGAATGCAGGATAGGAATAACTCCAGAATTCCCTGGAATTCAGGATGGGAATAACTCCAGAATTCCCAGGAATTCAGGATGGGAATAACTCCAGAATTCCCAAGGGATTTAGAATAGGAATAACTCCAGAATTCCCAGGGGATTCAGGATAGGAATAACTCCAGAATTCCCAGGAATTCAGGATGGGAATAACTCCAGAATCCCCAGGGGATTCAGGATGGGAATAACTCCAGAATCCCCAGGGATTCAGGATGGGAATAACTCCAGAATTCCCTGGAATGCAGGATGGGAATAACTCCAGAATTCCCAAGGGATTCAGGATGGGAATAACTCCAGAATTCCCAGGGGATTCAGGATGGGAATAATTCCAGAATTGCCAGGGGATTCAGGATGGGAATAACTCCAAAATTCCCAAGGGATTCAGGATGGGAATAACTCCAGAATTCCCAGGGGATTCAGGATGGGAATAACTCCAGAATCCCCAGGGATTCAGGATGGGAATAACTCCATCATCCCACCCTGACTGCTGGGAAAGCCCAAATCCAGGCTGGGAATTTGGCCTGCGCTGGGACAGAAGGGAAAAGCGACGGATCCCAGGCTGGATTTGGGATCCACTTGCAGAACCACCACAGGAATCCAGTGGAGAAAGCAAAACCCCACTGGAGCTCCCAACGGGGCATTTCCAGAGGAAGGGATGCCCAGAACAGCCCGAAACAGCGGGAAGACCACGGCTGGGAATTTTGGGAATGCAGAGGCTGAGAGGAGAGCGGGATGAAGCCACACCGGGCGAGGAGGATCCTGCCGGTGCCCGGTGCCGAGGAAGCGCCAGCCCCGCACCGGGGGCAGCAGAGGCGGCAGGAACGGGCCGGGCACGGCCGGGGCGAGCAGCGGCCCCGCACAAAGGCGGAGCGGGGCCGGGGCAGGGCCGTGCCGGGGCATTTCGGGGTGATCCCCGTGCCCTGCCCTGATCCCGCTTGCGCATTTCGGGGTGATCCCCGTGCCCTGCCCTGATCCCGCTTGCGCATTTCGGGGTGATCCCCGCGCCCTGCTCCGCTCCCGTTATCGGCGCGGCCACGCTCGGCTCCGGTCCCGTCCCAGCCCCGCTCCTATCTCCGGGGCGCAGCCCCGCCGCCAGGGTGAGGATGGCGGTGGCGGGGAGGAAGGCGCACAGAGCTCGGCATGCCCGAGGAATCCCGGGGAGGGGGATCCCGGGCACGGAACCGGCACCCAGCAGGGAGAACCGGGGAGCCTGCAGCGCCCACAGAACCCCTGGAATCCTTCCGGGACCTGCTCAACCCCCGCTCCCATCGCCATTGACCGCCGTGACCCGACCCCTCCCTCCCTCCCCGCCGCCACCACCGCCCGCCCCGCCCCGCCCCGTTCCGTTCCCGTTCAGCCGAGCCCGTCCCGTCAGTGCCGCGTTCCGGCGGGCGCGGCCGCGCTCGGAGGAACGGGAAGGGCCCCCCCGTCCCGGTCCCAGCCCCGTCCCGGTCCCAGCCCCGTCCCGGTGGCGGCGCCGTTTGCGCGGCCCTTGCGCCGTTTGCGCGGCCCGTGCGCCGCTGGCGCAGCGCGGGCCCGGCCCCGCCGGCCGCGCCCTTACGCCGCCGCCGCTATTCCCGAACGCTCCGTACGCCCGTGGCGCCGCTCCCGCCGCCCCGGCCCGCCGCCGCCGCCCTCCCCGCCATTGCCGCCGCCGCTCACCGGCCCACGAAGTTCTCGAGCACCGAGCTCTTGCCGGCGCTCTGCCCGCCCACCACGGCGATCTGCGGCAGGTCGAGGTGGCAGCTCTGCCCGATGGAGCTGAAGGCGTCCTGCAGCTTGTTGACCAGCGGGATGAGCTCCTCCATGCCCCGGTTGCCCATGGCGGCGCGGCGGTGCCGGGCCCGCGCTCCCGGCGGCGGCTCCTCCTCACGGGGCCCGCGGCGGCGGCGGCGGCCAAACTTCCCCTCAGAGTCTCCTCATCCGGCACTGCCGCTCCCGCCCCGCTCCCGCAGCGCGCCTCGCCATTGGCTGGCTGGGCTGCCCGTCACCGGAGCGCGCAGAGCGGATAGGAGCAGAGAGCTGTCAATCACCTAAAAGGGCGGTACCGGGGAGACATGCCCCTTTTCTATTGGTCTGTCGGCCGTCGCTCATCGCTCACAGCCAATGGGAGATGGCGCTACTGTGTCAGCTGAGGCGACGGGGACGCGGTCCCGCCCCTCACCGGTTCTGCCATTGAATTGGCGAACGGCGCTTCCCACGGGAGCGCAGCCCCGGAGCAGCCCCGGCAGCCCGCTCTGCTCTGCCTCCCCACCCTCCCTTCCGTTAGACAGCGCGCCCGCCACTCCGAGCGGGCTGGCCAATGCAACCGAGAGAGAAATCCTAGGGAACGGAAAACCCCCTTGCAGTGAATCAGCCGGCCGTCAGTCAGCGAGTCCTTCTCGCCCATTGGCGTCCGGTGTTCCGCGGCCCTCCCGTGACCGTCCAGCGCCGTGTGCTCGCTCACGGGGAACGACAGTCCCGAAGCGAAGCCCTGGGGGTGAAACCCCCCGGGAATCCCGAGGGACCAGACTCAGCCCTAAATGGCTCCACTCCCCGCCCTGTCGGGGTTGGGAGGGATCTCTGCTGAATTTCTGCTGAGTTTGGGCGATCCCTGGGGGACTTTGGGCATCTCCGAGCTCGGCCCTTCCCCATCCCCCGAAGGCCCAACATGGCCCCCGCGTTGCCGTGGTAACGGTCACTTCCGGCGGCGCTGCACCGCCTCTTCCGGTCACGTGCTGTAAGATGGCGGCGCCCGCGGCGGGCCCGGTGCCGGTGCCGGTGCTGCGGATCGTGGCCGAGTGCGGGCGGAGCCGCGCCCGGGCCGGGGAGCTGCGGCTGCCGCACGGCTCCGTGCCCTGCCCCGTGTTCATGCCCGTGGGCACCCGCGGCACCGCCAAGGGCCTGACGGCCGCGCAGCTGGCGGCGCTGGGCTGCCGCATCTGCCTGGGCAACACCTTCCACCTGGGCACGCGGCCGGTGAGCGGCGCCGGGGGCACCGGGGGGCTCCGCGGTTCGCCCCGTGCCGTGCCTGCTGTGAGCTCCCAAATCCCGGTGGGGATCGGAGCTGCCGCGGGTTCCCGGCGGGATTCCGGCGCAGCCCCCGCCGTTACCGGAGGATTCCCGGGGGGTTACCGGGGGATCCCGCTCGGTTCCCGCCGCCCTCCCAGCCCTGCTCTCTCCCTTTCCGCAGGGCTCGGAGCTGGTGCGGCGTTCCGGGGGCCTGCACGGCTTCATGGACTGGCCCCACAATCTGCTCACGGTGAGGGATTGGGGGGACCCCAAATTTGGGGGGGCGGCACCCCCAGAGCTGCCCGGACTGAGGGGGGGGGGAGAACCCCCGGGACCCCCCAGGGGTGAACCCCCGAGCCTGGGGGCGTCCTGGCACCCCCTGCCGCAATCCCGGGGTGTTTTGGGTGTTTTGGGGTGTTTTTGGGGTGTTTTGGGGTTCCTCAGTGCCCGTTTCGGGGTCCCCCAGGACAGCGGCGGGTTCCAGATGGTTTCTCTGCTGGAGCTCTCGGAGGTGTCGGAGGAGGGGGTTCGGTTCCAGCCCCCCCACGGCGGGGAGCAGATCCTGCTGAGCCCCGAGAAATCCATGGAGATCCAGAACGCGCTGGGTGAGCGGGGGCGCCCCAAATCCCGCGGGAGGGACCCCCAAATCCCGGGGGGAGGGACCCCCAAACCCCGGGGGAGGGACCCCCAAATCCCTCGGGGGGGGGTGTGAGAAGGACGGGGCTGACCCGCCCGCCCCCCCAGGCGCCGATATCGTGATGCAGTTGGACGACGTCGTGAGCAGCACCACGACGGGGCCACGCGTCGAGGAGGCCATGAACAGGTGGGGACCCCCCGAGACCCTGCAGGGACCCCCTGAGATTTCCTTGAGACCCCCCCCCAACACCCCCGTGATCCCCCTGAAACCCCCCTGACCCTCCTGGGACCCCCCTGTGAGACCCCTGGGACCCCCCTGACCCTCCTGGGATCCCCCTGTGAGACCCCCTAGGACCTGCAGACCCTTCTGAGACCCCCCTGACCCTCCTGGGACCCCCCTGAGGTCCCTCTGAGACCACCCCCAACACCCCTGAGACCCCCTGACCCTCCTGGGACCCCCCTGTGAGACCCCCTAGGACCTCCAGGGCCTTCTGAGACCCCCCTGACCCTCCTGGGACCCCCCTGAGGTCCCCCTGAGACCCCCCCGACCCTCTTTAGACCCCTCTGAGACCATCCCCAACACCCCTGAGACCCCTCTGACCCCCCTGAGACGCCCTAGGACCCCCTGATCCTCCTGAGACCCCCCTGTGAGACACTCCAGGACCCCCAGACCCTTTTGAGACCCCCTGGGATCCCCCTGTGAGACCCCCTAGGACCTCCAGACCCTTCTGAGACCCTCCTGGGACCCCCCTGAGGTCCCTCTGGGACCCCCCTGACTCTCTTTAGACCCCTCTGAGACCACCCCCAACACCCCTGAGACGCCCTAGGACCCCCTTGACAGTCCTGGGACGCCCCTGAGACCCCCCTGTGAGACACTCCGGGACCCCCCCGACCCTCTTTTGACCCCTCTGAGACCACCCCCAACACCCCTGAGACCCCTCTGACCCCCCTGAGATGCCCTAGGACCCCCTTGACCGTCCTGGGACACCCCTGAGACCCCCCTGTGAGACACTCCAGGACCCCCAGACCCTTCTGGGACCCTCCTGGGACCCCCCTGACCCTCTTTAGACCCCTCTGAGACCACCCCCAACACCCCTGAGACACCCTAGGACCCCCCTGAGATGCCCTAGGACCCCCTTGGCAGTCCTGCGATGCCCCTGAGACCCCTCTGATCCTCCTGAGACCCCCCTGTGAGACACTCCAGGACCCCCAGAGCCTTTTGAGACCCCCTGTGAGACCCCCCCGTGTCCCCCCAGGTCCGTGCGCTGGCTCGATCGCTGCCTGGCCGCCCACGGCCGCCCCCAGCAGCAGCTGCTGTTCGCCATCATCCAGGGGGGGCTGGACCCCGAGCTGCGCCTGCGCTGCATCCGCGGTGCGCCTTCGTCGCCACCCTCATCATCCTCACCCTGCATCATCCTCATCGTCATTGCCATCCTCACCCTCATCCCCGGGCCTTCCTCACCGTCCTCGGTCTCATCCCTGGCTCTTTCTCCTCACCCTCACCATCCTCACCATCCTCACTCTCATCCCCGGGCCTTCCTCGCCTTCCTCACCATCCTCACCCTCATCCCTGGGCCTTCCCTCCTCACCCTCATTCCTGCTTGGGAGGGGTCCTGGGGCAGCTCAGGTGGGGCCTGGGGGAGCTCCGGTGGTCCCAGGGGGATTCAGGGGTGATTTTGGGGATTCAGGGGTGATTTGGGGAGGGTTCAGCAATGATTTGGGGGGTTCAGGGGTGATTTTGGGGGTTCAGCGATGATTTGGGGGGGTTCAGGGGTGATTTGGGGGGATTCAGGGGTGATTTGGGGAGGGTTCAGGGGTGATTTTGGGTCCCCTCTCCCAACCATGACCCAGCGGGACGTGCCCGGGTTCACACTGGGGCTCAGGGTGACTCGGGGCAGTGCAGGGGAGATGGGGGGGTCCCGGGGGGGTTCTGGGGGGGATTCAGGGGTGCTTTGGGTCCCCTCTCCCAGCCATGACCCAGCGGGACGTGCCCGGCTTCGCCATCGGGGGCCTGAGCGGGGGCGAGGCCAAGGCTCAGTTCTGGCGCACGGTGAAGCTGAGCACGGAGCACCTGCCCCGGGACAAGCCCCGCTACCTGATGGGCGTGGGGTGAGTCCGGGGGTCCCCCAGAGCCCCCCCAGAGCCGGCCAGGCTGGGGGAGCCCCCCGGAGTCAGCCCCAATTGCCCCGTCCCCAGCTACGCCACGGACCTGGTGGTGTGCGTCGCGCTGGGCTGTGACATGTTCGACTGCGTCTTCCCCACCCGCACGGCGGTAAGGGTGGGCCCGGGGGGGGGGTTTGGGGACCCCTCCCCGCGATTGGGGGACCCCCATAACCGGCCCTGCTCCCCCCGCAGCGTTTCGGTTCCGCCCTGGTGCCCTGGGGGTCCCTGCAGCTGAAAAATCAGCAATTCGCCAAAGATTTCCGGCCCATCGACGCCGACTGCGGCTGCCCCACGTGCCAGAGGTGGGCGGGGGGCTCTGGGAGGGGTCCCCATGGTGGGGCCGACCCCCCAAACTCCCCATTCCCCCCCAAACTCCCCATTCCCCCCCAAACTCCCCGTTCCCCCCATGCCAGGTACTCGCGGGCGTACCTGCACGCACTGCTGCGCTCCAACACGGCCGCGCTGCACCTGCTCACCCTGCACAACATCGCCTACCAGGTGGGCGGGGGGGGCTTTGGGGAGGGTTTGGGGGGTCCTGGGAGGGTCTCCCCACCCCTCTAACCCCTTGTTACCCCCCCCCAGATGAAGCTGATGGGCTCCATCAGGGACAGCATCGTGCAGCAGCGCTTCCCCGAGTTCGTGCGGGAGTTCATGGACACCATGTACGGGGGGCGGGGGGGACCCCCGGCCTGGGCTCGGGAGGCCCTGGAGTCTGTGGGGATCACCCTGGCCTGAGGGGAGACCCCTGGGATTCCTGGGGAACCCCCTGATCCTGGGGAACCCCCCCGGACCCTGGAGAACCCCCTGATCCTGGGGAACCCCCTGGGATTCCTGGAGAACCCCCCCTTATCTCTGGGGACCCCCCTGGATCCCTGGGAATCCCCCCCTGATCCCTTGGGATTCCCCCTGGGATTCCTGGGGAACCCCCCCAATTCCCACCGCCCCCCTTCCCCCCTCACTCTGTATTTTTATACTTTTTTTTTGGTATTTTTTTTACCATTTTGGGGGTTTTTAAGGGGTGGGAAATAAAAGAGTTTGGAAGGGAAATGGCTGATGTGGCTGCAAGGGGGGCTGGGGGGGTCCCTAAATGGGGCTGGGTCTGCGGTGTCACCTTGGGGTCGGTGTCACCTGGGGGTCTGTGTCACCTGGTTGTGGTGGCACCTGTGTGGTGGCACCTGTGTGGTGGCACCCGTGTCTCCATGGTGACACCCGGTTGGTGACACCTGCACGGTCACACCTGCTCGGTGTCACCCCTGCGGCCGCAGGAGGAAGTTGGAGCAGGGCTGGGCGTGGCCGGGGGGGCGTGGCCAGGGCTGGGTGTGGCACCTGCGTCACGCGTGCCCGCACATTTCTGCCCCTGCCGGGCACGGCGGGCACTGGGAGCACTGGGAGCTGTGCCTGGAGTCACTGGGAGTCACTGGGACGCACTGGGAGCTGTGCCTGGAGCTAACTGGGACACACTGTGAGTGACTGGGACACACTGGGAGTTACTGGGAGCTGTGCCTGCAGTTACTGGGAGCACTGTGACACACTGGGAGTGACTGGGACACACTGGGAGCACTGGGAGCTGTGCCTGGAGCTAACTGGGAGCACTGGGACACACTGGGAGTCACTGGGACACACTTGGAGTCACTGGGAGCTGTGCCTGGAGCTAACTGGGAGCTGTGCCTGCAGTAACTGGGAGCACTGGGACACACTGGGAGTGACTGGGACACACTGGGAGCACTGGGAGTGACTGGGAGCTGTGCCTGGAGCTAACTGGGAGCACTGGGTCACACTGGGAGTCACTGGGACACACTTGGAGTCACTGGGAACTGTGCCGGGAGCTAACTGGGAGCACTGGGAACTGTGCCTGCAGTTATTGGGAGCACTGGGAGTGACTGGGACACACTGGGAGTCACTGGGAGCTGTGCCTGCAGTTACTGGGAGCACTGGGACACACTGGGACACAATTGGGAATTGTGCCTGGAGCTAACTGGGAGCACTGGGAACTGTGCCTGCAGTCACTGGGAGCACTGGGACACACTGGGAGTGACTGGGACACACTGCGAGTCACTGGGAACTGTGCCGGGAGCTAACTGGGAGCACTGGGACACACTGTGAGTCACTGGGACACAACTGGGAGTGACTGGGAACTGTGCCTGCAGTTAACTGGGGGCACTGGGACACACTGTGAGTGACTGAGACTCAACTGGGAGTGACTGGGACACAACTGGGAGTCACTGGGAGCCACTGGAAAGGGCTGGAAGTAGTGCGTGAAATTAACTGGGAGCCACCAAGTGCAAACTGGGACACACTGGGAGTCACTGGGAGACACTGGGAAGGGCTGGGAGCCACCAGGAATGGCTGCAACACACTGGGACAGGCTGGGAGCAGCTCTTGGGGTTAACTGGGAGGCACTGGGAAAGGCTGGGAGCAGCTCTTGGGGTTAACTGGGAGCCACTGGGACACACTGGGAAAGGCTGGGAGCAGTCACTGGGGTTAACTGGGAGGCACTGGGACACACTGGGACAGGCTGGGAGCAGCTCTTGGGGTTAACTGGGAGGCACTGGGACACACTGGGACAGGCTGGGAGCAGTCACTGGGGTTAACTGGGAGGCACTGGGACACACTGGGACAGGCTGGGAGCAGCTCTTGGGGTTAACTGGGAGGCACTGGGACACACTGGGACAGGCTGGGAGCAGCTCTTGGGGTTAACTGGGAGGCACTGGGACACACTGGGACAGGCTGGGAGCAGTCACTGGGGTTAACTGGGAGCCACTGGGACACACTGGGAGGCACTGGGAAAGGCTGAGGGAACTGGGAAGGGCCGAACGTGGCACCTGGGCAAACTGGGGGGAACTGGGAGAGGTGCTGTGGCAAAGCCAGGGGCGAACTGGGATGAACTGGGCAGAGCTGGACTCAGCCCCAGGACCCCCGGACCCCAAACTGGTCTGACTGGTGGGACTGGCGGGGCCCCGGCGGCGCCTCCTGCCCTTATCACATCCGGAGCCTTATCAGGAACAGAATGGGGGGGAGAGGGGGAAACCGGGAATGGGGAGGGAGCACGGGGGGAGCCAGGAACGGGGAGGGGGATCCGGGAGGAACTGGAATGAGGAGGGGCAGAGGGAAGATTCCAGAATGGGAGAGGGAGGGGGAGGATCCCTGGAATGGGGAGGGGGCAGGAGGAGCGGGACCTGGGTGGGATTGGGGTGCTCAGAGAGTGAGATCTGGGTGGGATTTGGATCTGGGTGGGATTGGAGTGCTCAGAGTGGGATCTGGGTGGGATTGGGGTGCTCAGAGTGGGACCTGGGTGGGATTGGGGTGCTCAGAGAGTGAGATCTGGGTGGGATTTGGATCTGGGTGGGATTGGAGTGCTCAGAGTGGGATCTGGGTGGGATTGGGGTGCTCAGAGTGGGACCTGGGTGGGATTGGAGTGCTCAGAGAGTGAGATCTGGGTAGGATTGGGGTGATCAGGGAGTGGGATCTGGGTGGGATTGGGGTGCTCAGATTGGGGTGCTCAGAGAGTGGGATCTGGGTGGGATTGGGACCTGGGTGGGATTGGGGTGATCAGGGAGCAGGATCTGGGTAGGACAGGGGTGCTCAGAGTGGGATCTGGGTGGGATTGGGATCTGGGTGGGATCCCAGCGCTGGTGGGATTGGGGTGCTCAGAGCAGGATCTGGGTGGGATCCTGGTGCTGGTGGGATTTGAGTGCCAGGATTTGGGCACAGCAGCATGGGGATGCCCAGCAGGGTTGGGATGCCCAGCAGGATTTGGGGTGCCCAGCAGCGTTGAGATGCCCAGCAGGGCTGGGATGCCCAGCAGCATTGGGATGCCCAGCAGGGTTGGGATGCCCAGCAGGATTTGGGATGCCCAGCAGAATTTGAGATGCCCAGCAGGATTTGGGATGCCCAGCAGGATTTGGGATGCCCAGCAGGATTTGGGGTGCCCAGCAGGGTTGGGATGCCCAGCAGGATTTGGGATGCCCAGCAGGATTTGGGGTGCCCAGCAGGGTTGGGATGCCCAGCAGGATTTGGGATGCCCAGCAGGGTTGGGATGCCCAGCAGGATTTGGGATGCCCAGCAGGATTTGGGGTGCCCAGCAGCATTGGGATGCCCAGCAGGATTTGGGGTGCCCAGCAGCATTGGGATGCCCAGCAGCACCCCGGTGCCAGCAGGATCCCGGTGCCAGCAGGATCCCGGTCTTTGGGCCCTGCTGCCATCCCCAGCCCACGCCAAGCCCCTCTCCCACCCCGCAGGCCGACCATGAAGCTGCCCCCGAGCTGCCGCCTGCTCCTGCTGCCCATGGCCGGGGCCCTGACCCTGCTGGCGCTGCACGCCCGGCCCCCGGCGCCCCCCGCCAGCCCCACGGAGCCCCCCGGCCCCGCGGCGCCCCCCGGTAACGGCACGGAGCCCACGCGGCACCCGCTGCAGCCGCCGTACCCGCACCCGTACCGCTTCCTGCTCAACCACCCCGACAAGTGCCGCGGGCGGGCGCCGTTCCTGGTGCTGCTGGTGGTGTCGGCCCCCGAGGCGCTGGCGGCGCGGGACGCCGTGCGCCGCACCTGGGGCGCCGAGGACGCCGTGCCGGGGCTGTCGGTGCTGCGGCTCTTCCTGCTGGGCGTGCACCCCGCGTTCGGCGCCGAGCTGCGCCCCGTGCTGCAGGAGGAGGACGCGCTGCACGGCGACCTGCTGCAGCAGGACTTCCTCGACACCTACAACAACCTGACGCTCAAGACGCTGATGGGCCTCGAGTGGGTGAGCCGCTTCTGCCCCAACGCCAGCTACGTGATGAAGGCCGACCACGACGTCTTCCTCAACCTGGAGTACCTGGCGGGGCTGCTGCGGCCGCCCAGGGCGGGTTTCGTGACGGGCTACGTGTACCGGCGCACGGGCCCGCTGCGCAACCGCGCCTACAAGTGGTTCGTGCCGCGGGAGGTGTACCCCAACGACACGTACCCGCCCTACTGCGGCGGGCCCGGCTACGTGCTCTCGGGGGACGTGGCGCGGCGCGTGTTCCGCGTGGCGCAGACGCTGCCCCTCGTCAACATGGAGGACGCCTTCGTGGGCATCTGCCTGCACGCGCTGGGCGTGCCCGTCACCGACCCGCCGCCCGGCGCCTTCGCCATGTACCGGCTGGACTACGACCGCTGCCGCTTCTCGCGCGTGGTCATGGTGCACCACTACGGGCCCCAGGAGCTGCTGCGCGTGTGGCCGCACTTCCGCAACGCCTCCGCCAAGTGTCCCTAGGGCGGCACGGGCTGGGGTCTGCCCGGCTTCTCGCTGGGAGCTGCTGGGACCCACTGACTGCAGACGGGATCCACTGACTCACTGGGAGCTGCTGGGTGTAACCGGGATCCACTGACTGTAACTGGGATCCACTGACTCACTGGGAGCTGCTGGGTGTAACCGGGATCCACTCACTCACTGGGAGCTGCTGGTTGCAACTGGGAGCTGCTGGTTGTAACTGGGAGCCATTGACTGTAACTGGGATCCACTGACTCACTGGGAGCCACTAGCTGTAACTGGGAGCCATTGACTGTAACTGGGATCCACTGGCTGTGACTGGGATCCACTAGCTGTAACTGGGATCCACTGATTCACTGGGAGCTGCTGGGTGTGACTGGGATCCACTGATGTTATTGGGATCCACTGGCTGTAACTGGGATCCACTGGTGTCGCTGGGGTCTCCTGGTGTCACTGGGATCCACTGGTGTCACTGGGATCTGCTGGTATCACTGGGATCCACTGGTGTCACTGGAATCTACTGACTGTAACTGGGATCCGCTGGTGTCACTGGGGTCCAGCAGTGCCAGCCCGTGCCCTGGTCCTGGCCCCGGAGCAGCCGCTGACCCTCAGGGTCCCCCCAGGACGTTCCTGCCCCTCTGAGCCTGGAGCAGCTGCTCCATCCATCACTGAGCTGTTGTTCGGTTATCGAGGATCCATCGGGGATCCGCGCGGATCTGGGATCCGCCACGCTGTGTTAATTTATATCCAAAGTTTTTAATAAAAGGGCTGGAGCCTCGTCTGTGCTGGTGCCGCCGTCCCGACGGATCCGGGTTGGGAAGGGGCCCTGGCGCTGGAACGTGCCCTGTTCTGGGCAGCATTCCCGGTGTTTGCCAGGCTGTGCCCTGCTCCAGGTGCTGTTCCCGGTGTTTGCCAGGCTTTGTCCTGCTCCAGGTGCTGTTCCTGGTGTTTGCCAGGCTGTGCCCTGCTCCAGGTGCTGTTCCTGGTGTTTGCCAGGCTTTGTCCTGCTCCAGGTGCTGTTCCTGGTGTTTGCCAGGCTGTGCCCTGCTCCAGGTGCTGTTCCTGGTGCTTGCCAGGCTTTGTCCTGCTCCAGGTGCTGTTCCTGGTGTTTGTCAGGCTGTGCCCCGCTCCAGGTGCTGTTCCCGGTGTTTGAGGGGCCGTGCTGCATTCCAGGTGCCATTCCCAGTGTTTTGAGGGGCTGTGCCTCACTCTAAGTACCACTCCTGGTGTTTGCCAGGCTGTGCCGCACTCCAGGTGCCATTCCCGGTGTTTGAGGGGCCGTGCCCCCCTCCAGGTGCCATTCCCGGTGTTTGAGGGGCCATGCCCCCCTCCAGGTGCCATTCCCGGTGTTTCCCGGGCTGAGCCCCGTTCCAGGCATCGTGCCCGGTGTTTTCTGGGGTCTGGCTCTGGCACGGAACGATCCGGAACCACCGGTACAAAGTTCATCCAGAGGAGCCACGAGGCCCCACTTCAACCCCAGTTTGGCCCCAGTTCAAGCCCAGGTCAGCCCCAGTTCAAGCCCAGAATGGCCCCAGTTCAGCCCCACTTGAACCCCAGTTTGGCCCCAGTTCAACCCCAGTACTCTGAACTTCAGGGGTTTAAGGGACAAATATTTGGAATTCAGGTTTGTTTTTTTTATGGGAATCCTCCCAGTGTGGGGGTTTGGAGGTGCAGAACGCATTGGGAGCCCAAACCATCCCAAATTTTGGGTGTATGCACCTCCTCCACCCCCGCCCCCCAACCCTGACCCCTTTCCCCAAAAAACTGAAACCACCAAAGGCAGCAAATACCGAAAAAAGCTCCTTTTTAACGCACTTCACAAAAGCAGAACAACGAGGGCCCGTCCCCCAGCCGGGGCCTGGGAAAAGGCTCCAGAATTGGATCGACTTCCCCGAAAAAAAAAAAAACAAACAAAACCAAAAAAAAAAAAAAAAAGAACAAAAAAACCCCAAAAAATAATAATAATAATCCTATTTAGACCAAGTCGTCGTGGCAACTACGACCCATTAAATAGAGGCCCAGGGGTGACGGGTCACACAGAGCAACGGGGAGGAGGAACAGGGGATAAAACCCGGGGCACGAGCCCCGGGGCAGCGCGGCGGGGCGGGACACGGGGGTTTATCTGTACTGGTAGCTCATGCTGTGCTCGTTCCTGCCGTACCCGCCCTGCGACGCCTGGTACGAGCTGGGGGGGCCGCTGTAGTTCTGGGAGCCCGGCGAGTTGTAGTTGGACTGCGACGAGTATCCGCCTGTGCAGCACGAGGAGGAGGAGCAAGAGGAAGGGTTAGGGCGGCCGTGGGGCTGCAGCGGGGCCCCACACCCACCTGGGCGGCGCTGGGGTGTCAATACTGACCTGCCTTACCTTGGTACGAGGAGCCCCCGCCCCCGGAGCCCCCGTAGCCCCCGTGGGAGCCCGAGTTGTAGGAGCCGCCCCCGGAGTAGTTGTTGCCGCCGCCGCCGCGGCCGCTGTTGCCGCTGTAACCTGGGGACGGGGAAAATGTGGGCGTGAGGGCATGGGCAGGGACCCCCAGCACCCCCGGGGGGCTCAGTTTAACTCAGCCAAGCCCCCAAGAGCCCGGGATTCCAGGGGGATTTGGGTGCAGAGGGATCTAGGGCATTCTGAGCCGTGGATTATACCCCAGGAATGTGCCCAGGGCTGGGCACCCACCTCACCTGTCCCCTCTCCCTGGCAGACTCATCCCAGCTCCAACCCCAAATCCTTCTTTTAACCCAAACGTCCCTTATACACATCTCCAGCCCCAAATCCCTCCTTTAACCCAAACCTCCCCTTATTCACAGCTCCAGCCCCAAATCCCTCTTTTAACCCAAACCTCCCTTATTCACATCTCCAGCCCCAAATCCCTCTTTTAACCCAAACCTCCCCTTATTCACAGCTCCAGCCTCAAATCCCTTTTAACCCAAATCTCCCCTTATTCACAGCTCCAGCCCCAAATATATTTTAACCCAAACCTTCCCTTATTCGCATCTCCAGCCTCAAATCCCTTTTAACCCAAATCTCCCCTTATTCACAGCTCCAGCCCCAAATCCCTCTTTTAACCTAAACCTCCCCTTACTCACAGCTCAGCCCCAAATCCCTCTTTTAACCCAAACCTCCCCTTATTCACAGCTCCAGCCCTGAATCTATTTTAACCCAAACCTTCCCTTATTTGCATCTCCAGCCCCAAATCCCTTTTAACCCAAACCTTCCCTTATTTGCATCTGCAGCCCCAAATCCCTCTTTTAATCCAAACCTCCCCTTATTCACAGCTCCAGCCCCAAATCTATTTTAACCCAAACCTCCCCTTATTCACAGCTCCAGCCCCAAATCCCTTTTAACCCAAATCTCCCCATATTCCCAGCTCCAGCTCCTGGCAGGGGCAGGAAGAACCCCTGGAGCTCCCTCCTGCCTGCCCCAGCCCAGAGGGGTCACCAGGTCCCCTCCAGCTGCTCCAGAGACAACCCTCAAACACCTTTAACCCAACTTTGGGCTCCAACCCAACCCCAACCCTCAAACCCCCGCCACCCCCAGCTCCCCTCTTGCACTCACTGTATTTGCTCTCGTAGTTGTAGTCGGAGCCGCCGCCGGGCGAGTTGTACGAGTTGGAGTAGGAGTAGCCGCCCTGGCCGTGGCCGTAGCCCTTCTGCTTGCCCTGCCCGGGGCCGTAGCCGCCGTACTGGCCCTGCCCGTAGGGCTGCTGGCCCTGGTGGGCGCCGTAGCCGGAGCCGTACGAGGCCTTCTGGCCGCCGCCGCCGCCGTGCTGCTGCTTCTTGCCGCCGTGCTTGGGCGGCGCGGGCGCCGTGTAGCCGTCCCCGCCCTGGTAGTAGGAGCCGTAGCCCGAGGAGCCGCCGCCGCCGCCCGAGTTGGAGTGGCCGCCGTTGCTGTAGAACTGGCCTGGACAGAGAGAGGAGGGTCAGGGTGCTGGGGGTGC
The DNA here is from genome assembly GCA_031885435.1 of Passerculus sandwichensis. Lineage (NCBI taxonomy): Eukaryota > Metazoa > Chordata > Aves > Passeriformes > Passerellidae > Passerculus > Passerculus sandwichensis. Next base: position 9,159,736 of record CM063157.1, on the reverse strand, counting down.
AGCCCCTCCGCAGGGGAGAGGGTCTGTGAGGGTGAGGGTGGTCCGGAGGGGAGAGGGTCTGTGAGGGTGGTCTGGAGGGGAGAGGGTCTGTGAGGGTGGTCCGGAGGGGAGGAGGGTCTGTGAGGGTGGTCTGGAGGGGAGAGGGTCAGTGAGGGTGAGGGTGGTCCAGAGAGGAGAGGGTCTGTGAGGGTGGTCTGGAGGGGAGAGGGTCTGTGAGGGTGGTCTGGAGGGGAGAGGGTCTGTGAGGGTGGTCCAGAGGGGAGAGGGTCTGTGAGGGTGAGGGTGGTCCGGAGGATCTGTGAGGGTGGTCTGGAGGGGAGAGGGTCTGTGAGGGTGGTCTGGAGGGGAGAGGGTCTGTGAGGGTGGTCTGGAGGGGAGAGGGTCTGTGAGGGTGGTCTGGAGGGGAGAGGGTCTGTGAGGGTGGTCCAGAGACGAGAGGGTCTGTGAGGGTGAGGGTGGTCTGGAGCTGATGGAGACCCCTCAGCTCGCTGAGACTTCAGTGGGACCCCCTGTAAGTGCAGCAGAACCCCCCGTGTGGATCTGTCCCTGGGATTCCATTCCCATCCAGACCCCCCATCCGGGCCCATCCCCGTGATTCCAGCAGGATCCATCCCTGTGACTCCAGCAGGATATTTCATCTGGATCCATCCCCGTGATTCCAGCAGGATCTCCCATCTGGATCCATTCCTGTGATTCCAGCAAGATCCATCCTGTGATTCCAGGACTCATCTGGATCCCTCCCTGTGATTCCAGCAGGATCTCCTATCTGGATTGATCCATTTTTGTGATTCCAGCAGGATCCACCCCTGTGATTCCATCTGAATCCATCCCTGTAACTCCAGCAGATCTCCCATCTGGATCCACCCTGGGCCTCCCTCAACCCTTCCAAGTCCAAACACCATCCCGGAGTGAGAGATGCTCTGGAACGAAAATCCTGCTCCAGGAATGAGGAACCCACACGACTGCACTGTTGATCTTCACGGGATTTGGGCAATTCCATCTGGGATCCAGAGCTCATCTGGGTTTGACTTCATCTCTCCAGGGTCCCACAGCCAAACTTTGAGTGGTTCCTTTCCTGCCATTCCATGGAGAACTGGGAGCATCCAAAACCAATCTTATTTTTGAGGAAAAAAAAAGCCACCGGAATCTAAAACCCTGTGGCATCAGGAGGGATCTGCCAGCAACAAAAAGGGGCAGAATTTGGTTAAAAAGGATCCAAGGAGTGAAATTGCACGTGCTTCACTTCCACAGCTCTGACTGATCCCAGGTGAATCCCAGCTCCATCCCCAAATCCCTTGGCTGCCAAGAGCTTCTGCAGGATTTAAATTCTGGGCGCATTCCGTGATTCTCTTCCAGGTCCCCTTTTCCATGAGAAGTTTTTATTCCTCTTCCACAGAAAATCCCAGGTTCACTCTGCAGGAACGAGGCTCTGGAATAAATTTATCTCCAGGGCTGGAACAAAATCTGTCTGTGCTGGATCAGAGTCCCCTTGGGCCATCCCAAACCCCAAAATCCTGGGGTTTGGATCAAGAGCTGGAACTGGAGCTCTCCCACCTCAAGAGTCCCGGATTTTCCGCTTTATCCCAACATTCCAGGTGTAACTCTGAAGTTTTCATGCTTGACAGAATCAGCTGCGATCTTCCCCAAATCAGAGCTCAGGGACAGAAATGTCCAGCACCACGTGGTGGCTTGGGAAGGGCAGTTTGTCCACCTGGGAGGGGTCCTAAGGATAATTTCTGGATCATCCAGGATGGGATCTGTCCCCTGGATAAACAGCCAGGACCTCCAACAATGGTTTGTTTTTTCAAAAAAATGGGATAATTATTATTACCAATATTTTAAGGATCCACTGAACCCTTTCGGACTCAGTTTAAACCTGGAGCTTCCTTCTCCTTCTTTTTTGGTTAAATCAAGGAATTAACCCAAAGATGGGAACCATGGTGCCACCAAATCCAGCAGACAACTTTCAAAGGAATAAAGGACCAAAACGCTCGGAATTTGGTGCATTCTGAGACTCAAGCCACTTCCAAAATTCCCCTCAATTCCTGATTTTGGGGATATCTCATTCTCCAGGTGACTGAAGCACTTTGCTCCAAGGACTCCATGGATTTCCCAGAGCATCCAAGACATTCCCCAATGCCTGGATATTTATTTATTGGATCAGGATGGGGAGCACAGGAACAATTCCCAGAGCCCAGTGTGGTTCAGAGGATTTGCTTCAGCACACGGGCAAATCCAAGCATTCCAGCAATCAGGGAATTTCACATCTTTAAAAGGCTGGGCTGGACCAGATCCATGTGGAAAAGTCTTCCCAACACACAGAGGGGTCTGACCCAATCTCTAGGATTTATAAAAAGGATTGAATTTTCTAAGAAAAAAACCCTTGCTGTAAGCTAAGACAGAACTGATGGAAACGCTTTGGTTTCCATAAAAACCAAGAACTATTAAAATAAAAAAGCTTCCCCTCCCTTGAGGCATTTCCTGGGAGATTTGAGTCCCCTCACGATGGCACCTGTTGGGATTTTGGGTGGAAAAAGGCACTTACTGTAGCCAGCAGTGGCAGAATTCCCTCCGTAGCCGTAGCTCCCGTACCCAGCGCCTGCAGAGGAGGGGAATGTTGGAATAAACAGAGATCCCAAGGGTGAAATGTCCTGAATTTGGGGGGCCATTCCCCCGTGGAGGGCTCCAGGAAATCCAACTGACATGGACGCAACGCCAGAGGGGGATTTGTCTCCTCACAGGGATCTGGGGGGCTCTGGAATGTCCAGGAGCCACAGCCACAACACCAGAGGGGGATTTGTTCCCTCACAGGGATCTGGGGGGCTCTGGAATGTCCAAGAGCCATAGACACAACACCAGAGGGAAATTTGTTCCCACATGGGGATTTGGGGGGCTCTGGAATGTATAGAACACAACACCAGAGGGGAATTTGTTCCCACATAGGGATTTGGGGGGCTCTGGAATGTATAGAACACAACACCAGAGGGGGATTTGTTCCCTGACAGGGATCTGGGGGCTCTGGAACATTCAGGACCCACAGCCACAACACCAGAGGAGCAGGGGGTGCCATTCCCCCACGGAGAGTTCTGGAACCCGCAGGTGCCATGGGTGTGACCCCAGGGGTGGGTGTGATGCCCAGGGGTGGGTGTGACCCCAGGGGTGGGTGTGATGCCCAGGGGTGGGTGTGACCCCAGGGGTGGGTGTGATGCCCAGGGGTGGGTGTGACCCCAGGGGCAGGTGTGACCCCAGGGGCGGGTGTGATGCCCCCCCGGGTGCTGCTGGCCCTCACCTGTGTTCATGTAGCCGCCGTGGTTGCCCCCGAAGCCGCCCCGGCCTCGGCCCCGGCCCCGCATGTTTCCGCCCCGGCCGCGGCCCCGCATGTTGGGGGGCGGGGGGGCCTCGTTGTGCATGGGGCCCCCTCCCATCCCAAATCCTGGGTTGTGCTGCTGTGGGGACAAGGAGGGGGGACACGGGCGTCACTTGGAGGAGCTGGGGTGAGGGATTCCCCAAAAACCTCCCGAAACTGAGCCCCAGGACGGCGCTCCCCCCCAAAACAAGAGCCACCGAGGTGGACCCCAAATTCAGGCGCCTCCAAATCCAGAGGGGTTTTGCTGCAAAACCTGATGGGTTTTGGGCTTCCAAACCATTTGTTCTGCTCCCAGGAAAGGATCCAACCCCAGAGCCAATGGCTGGTGGGTTACACCCCAGGTTTTTTCCCATTCCAGACCAGTTCCCATTGGTCTTTTCCGATTTCAGACCAGTTCTCCCATCAGTCTTTTCCTGTTTTAGACCAGTCCTGATCTGTAATTTCTGACCTTAGCCTGGTTCCCATCAGTCTTTTCCCACTCCACACCAGTTCCCACCACTCTTTCCACGCTGCAGAGCTGTGGGATTGGGGATTTCACTCACTTTGACTGGGAATTTGGGGCCGCCCCTGGCTGGAACGGGGGCTCTTTTTTTCTTGTTCTGCTCGATGGCAACGGGAGCATCTGGGAACAGCTTCTCCAGGGCAGCCAGGGCTGCGTAGGCTTTGGCCACCTTCTTGTTCGAGCCAGCACCTTGGAACTTCTGCCCGTCCACCTCCACCTTGGAAAGGGATGGAACCACACATTGAAGTGGGAAAGGGCAGGAAAAGACTGGAGACCTACAGGGAATCCCAGAGCTGGACGTGTCACAGGCTGTACCTGCCCATTAACGAGCTGTAAAAGGTTTCTCCCAAGCCAAACCTCTTGGATTTGAGGACTTAAACTCTTGGGAAGGGGATGAGGTGCCTTTCCAAGCTCCTCTCCCACCCAAGAGCTGTGGATGGAGCCGCTGGGGAGGGCAGGGGGCCCTGTGGTGTCCCCTCACCTCCATGACAAAGCGCTTGTCGTGGCTGCCGCCCGTCTCTGAGATCAGCTCGTACTTGAGCCCGCGCCGCTTCTCGTTCAGCTCCATCACCGGGTTCTTGCCGTGCTTTGTCAGGATTGGTCCCTGCTGCTTCACGTTCTGCGGGTGGACAAGGGCTGGCTGAGCCCCAAAGTGTCCCCAGCACACACGGAATTGCTCCCCAGCTTTTTTGGGAAGGACACCAAGGATCCACTCCCGCCTCCTGCTTTCACCAGGAGTGATGCGAACCCACCCCAAACCAGCACCAGCACGGCTGCCACGGTGCCACGTGTCCCCCGCCGTGTCCCCCACCCACCTCAGGGGTCTGATCCGAGGGGGGCGAGGCTGCCGTGGGCGTTGACACCGTTTCCACCACGGGCGGAGGAGCCACCACCACCGGCTTGGTCTCCGTCTCCTCCGCCGACTCGTCGCCCTTGCTGGAGTCCTTGCCCTCCACCCCCGTGGGCAAACCCATGTCCTGCAGCACCTGGGGGGCAGCAGGGAGGTCAGCAAAGCTGCTCCAGGCCTTTTATTGACTCTCCGTAATGCTCAGCATTCCCAAATCCTGCGGGCACTCCAGGGGACACTTGAGGATGGCAGCTCCTGGTGCTGCTCCCATCCCACCCTGGAGGTTCTGGTAGTTTTCCCATTCCCATTCCCACTCCCATCCCATCCCATTCCCATTCCATTCCCATTCCCATTCCTATTCCCATTCCATTCCCACTCCTATTTCCATTCCCATTCCCATTCCCATCCCATCCCATTCCATTCCCATTCCTATTTCCATTTCCATTCTCATTCCCATCCCCACTCCCATTCCGATTCCCATTCCCACTCTCATTCTCATTCCCATCCCCACTCCCACTCCCATCCCCATCCCATCCCATCCCATCCCATCCCATCCCATCCCATCCCATCCCATCCCATCCCATCCCATCCCATCCCCACTCCCATTCCCATTCCCACTCCCACCCCACTCCCATTCCCACTCCCGTTCCCAGCCCACCTTCACAGCCACGTGCAGCTTGGCCGTTTTCTTGGAGGGCCCCGAGGCCTCGAAGGTGCTGCCGTCGATCTCCACGGACATGGTGAAGATGGGCGCGTGCACGGGGCCGGTCTGGGACACCAGCTTGTACTGGAGCCCTGGTTTCAGCTGGTTCAGCTTCATCAGCGCGTTCATGGCCTGGGGAGGCTCCAGCTTCTCCTCTGCAGGGGCAAAGCCAACACCGAGCGTTTGTGGCTGTTTGCCGGCTCCTTCCAAGAAGCAAAGCTGATTCCAGGCCAGTATTTTCCAGTTCGGGGCCAGTTCTAATTGGTATTTTTTAGTTTCACGCCAGTCCTGATGGGCATTTGCTAATTCCAGACCAGTTTCCATGGGTCTGTTCCCATTGCAGACCAGCTCCCACCAGTATTTTCCAATTGCAAATCAGTTCTGACCAGTCTTTTTCCATTTTAGACCAGACCCAACCAGTATTTTCTGAACTCAGACCACTTACAACTGGTCTTTTCTCTTTTTAGACCAGTTCCCACTGGTCTTTTCTCATTCCAGACCTCTTCCCATTGACCCTTCCCAATTCCAGACCAGTCCCCATTGATCTTTTTTTTCCAATTCCAGACCAGTTCTCACTGGTCTTTTCTCATTCCAGACCTCTTCCCATTGACCCTTCCCAATTCCAGACCAGTCCCCATTGATCTTTTCCAATTCCAGACCAGTTCCCACTGGTCTTTTCCTATTTCAGACCAGTTCCCATCAGTCTTTTCCACCTCCCAGACCAATCCTGACCTTTTCTTCCCTGGTTTCAATTCTGCCCAGCACAAATCTCCACTTTTAAGTTATTTTATCCATCCCCACACCCTGTACCCCCAATCTACAGCCCCCCGAGCCCCCAGCCCTGCACTGAGCACCCCCAGTTCCCACCCCAGTTCCCCTCAGGCCGTACCTACCTCTCGTTAACTCAATACCTTTTTTCTGAATCTTCTTTTTCTTTTTGCTGGGGGATTTCTCCTCCCCGTCCTCCTCCATCGGCCGCTTCATAGGGGTGACGGCATACGTGGTGCTGGGCGGGATCTGAACTGCAGAACGAGCACAACACTCCCTAAATCCCCCGTTTTCCACCCAAACCCTCGGGTTGGAGTGCAGGGTTGCTCCCTCCCAGTACGTACCAGTATAATCGACTGGGTTCTCGTTCTTTGGTTTCTTGGGCATTTTGGAGGGCAGGGGATCCATGCCCAGGACCTTGTGGAGCTGGCCGAAGGCGGCGAGCCGCAGGGCGTGCTGGGGACAGGAGTGGGGGTCAGCGGGAGCTGCCAGAGACCCCCTGCTCACAGCAGCCCCCCACAGCCCCCCTGCACCAATCCACATCCTCAAAGGGGCTCTCCAGATTGAGTCTTTTGGGGACTTTCGCCCAAAAAGGGGCCTTGGGACAATTCACTGCTCAACACCTGATTCTTTGCTCTGGGTGGCCAAACTATGGGGCCCACAGGGGTGGCCTGGTGGAGTGACCGTGGCACCGAGTGGCCACAGCACCGAGTGACCACAGCACCGAGTGACCACAGCACTGAGTGACCACAGCAGCGTGTGGCCATGGTGCTGAGTGACCACGGCGCCGAGTGACCACGGTGCCGAGTGACCACGGCGCCGAGTGACCACTGTGCTGAGTGACCACGATGCCAAGTGACCACGGGTCTAATCTATGGTGGCCAAGGGAGCTGGGAGCAGAGCGAGCCGGGGATTGGGAAGGGCCGGATGGAGGTCACACTATACCTGAGCACTCTGTGTGATATCTTCCCTTTGTTGTCTGTCTAGATGCCCAATAGCATCAGTGGCTTCTTTTTCACAAGGGTCATAAATACCAGAACCATCTGAAGGCAGGAAACAAGGAAGATATGCAGAGAATTATCCCGGGTCTCTACCCTAAATTCCCTGGGGCAGCTCCCGAGGCGCGGCTCGCCGGGGTTTCTGTGGGACCGGCCTCCCGGGAGCCAAACTCTGGCGCCTCTCCCTACGGGGCAGGGCCGGGAATCTCCGCGTGCCCGTGGGGACCGAGGGGCTCCCGACCGCCGGCACCCCCCGCGCTCCTCCCGGCCGGAGCTCACCTGGCTGGAGCTCAGAGCTCACCTGGCCGAGCTCGCCTGGCTGAGCTCACCTGGCCAAGCTCACCTGGCCGGAGATCAGAGCTCACCTGGCCGAGCTCACCTGGCTGAGCTCACCTGGCTGAGCTCACCTGGCCGGAGCTCAGAGCTCACCTGGCCGAGCTCACCTGGCTGAGCTCACCAAGCCGGAGCTCACCTGGCTGGAGCTCAGAGCTCACCTGGCCGGAGCTCAGAGCTCACCTGGCCGAGCTCACCTGGCCGAGCTCGCCTGGCCGGAGCTCAGAGCTCACCTGGCCGAGTTCGCCTGGCCGAGCTCGCCTGGCCAAGCTCACCTGGCCGGAGCTCAGAGCTCACCTGGGCAGAGCTCACCTGGGCAGAGCTCAGAGCTCACCTGGGCAGAGCTCACCTGGGCAGAGCTCACCTGGCTGAGCTCACCTGGGCAGAGCTCACCTGGCTGAGCTCACCAAGCCGGAGCTCACCTGGCTGGAGCTCAGAGCTCACCTGGCCGAGCTCACCTGGCCGAGCTTAGAGCTCACCTGGGCAGAGCTTAGAGCTCACCTGGGCAGAGCTCAGAGCTCACCTGGCCGAGCTCACGTGGGCAGAGCTCACCTGGCCGAGCTCACCTGGCCGAGCTTAGAGCTCACCTGGGCAGAGCTCAGAGCCCGCCTGGCCGAGCTCACGTGGGCAGAGCTCACCTGGCATGACGATGCCCGAGGCCAGGCACTCCAGCACGCGGCGCAGCGCCTCGCCCGCGCCCATCGGCCGGTTCGCCGTCCCGATGGATTTCTCACACAGCAGCTCCAGAGGCTGCAAGGCAAGGAGGGAAGTGAGGGCAGGGAGAGGGGAGAGGGAGCCTGGAGAGGGACCTGGAAAGGGATCCCAGGAAATGGAACTCTGGAAATGGGGCCTGGGAGAGGGGTCCTAGAGAGGAACCCTCAAAAAGAGATCCCAGCAAATGGACCCCAGGAAAAGGGGCCTGGGAGAGGGACCCGGGAAAGGGATCCCAGGAAATGGAACCCTGGGAAAGGGATCCCAGAGAGGGACCCCTGGAAAGGACACCTGGGAGAGGGATCCTGTAGAGGGACCTGGAAAAGGGATCCCAGGAAATGGACCCTGGAAAAGGGGGCTTGGCAAAGGGATCCCAGAGAGGAACCCCTAGGAAAGGGATCCCAGGAAATGGACCCCTGGAAAAGGGATCCCAGGAAATGGACCCCAGAAAAGGGGGCTTGGCAAAGGGATCCCAGAGAGGAACCCTGGCAAAGGGATCCCAGAGAGGAACCCAGGGAAAGGGATCCCAGAGAGGAACCCCTAGAAAAGGGATCCTACAGAGGGACCTGGAAAAGGGATCCCACAGAAGGACCTGGGAAAGGGATCCCAGACAGGGACATGGGACATGGGAAAGGATCCCAGAGAGGGACCCCTGAAAAAGGGATCCCAGGAATGGACCCCTGGAAAAGGGATCCCAGGAAATGGACCCATGGAAAAGGGATCCCACAGAGGGACCTGGAAAAGGGATCCCAGGAAATGGACCCATGGAAAGGGGGCCTGGGAAAGGGATCCCACAGAGGGGCCCTGGCAAAGGGAGCCCCTGTAACGGGACTGCAAAGGGGATCCTGGGAGAGGGAGCCCAGGAAACACGTTGGGAAATGGGAGCCCTGCAAAGGCACCCAGGAAAGGACTCCAGGGAAGGGACTCATCTGGGAGCAGCTTCTGGTGCCCAAAGCAGGAGAGGAGCCAGGCTGTGGAAGTCATGAATGGATAAAACATTTGATAACAACGTGATTTGTTAATTAATAAAACAAGCTGATGATGTGATTTGATAAGGTAAAGTTGTTTGATAACTGATAAAACCATTTGTTAATTGATAAAGGAAACTGATGATGGTATTTGAGGACAGCATGGTTTGGTAACTGATATAGTGATTTGATAACTGATAAAACTATTTGATAACTAGACTTGAAAATTAATAAAACAATTTTAAAATAACGCCATTTGCTACTTAATATTTGATGATAACATGATTTGAAAATTTATAAAACAATTTGATAATGATAATGATGTGGTTTGATAACTGATAAAACAATTTGATAGTAACAAGACTTGACAGCTGATAACACTGACAATAATGTGATTTAGTAGCTGATAAAATGTTTTGATAATAACGTGACTTAATAATTGATAAAACAAGTCGATAGTAAGGTGAGTTGATAACTGATAAAGCAATTCAATAACAACCTCAGCTGACAACCGACAAAGCAATTCAGTATCGAGGTAAGCTGATAATTCATTACCAATCTGATAACAACATGAGCTCGTAATTAGCTGATAATTGATAAACCCATGTGCACCACAGCCATTTGGTTTGTGCCTCTGAGCGCAGAGAAGCCGTCCATCCACAGCAATCCCCAACCTGGGGAAGGGGACGTGCCTGGAACCTCGGGAAAGAGCAGAGCTGCGCCGGGAGAAAGCTGCCACCCCCCAGAAGGGGAAAAGGGAATGAATGAAGGAATGAATTACCCATCCTCGGAGCGGGGCCCAGGTGGGAACGCGCGTGCACAGGTCCCGCAGCACCCGGATCACGATGACGCACGACTTCAGCCCGTTGGCCCTGGCCTGGAAGCGGAACCAAACCGGACAGGGGCTCACCGAGCGCCCGCCCGCGCCGCCGACGCTCCCTCCAGGTGCTGCTTTGCCGAGGGAAAGCCGGAGCCCGGGCCCGGAGCCGCCACAGCCGAGGCCTGGCCAAAGCCTCGGCCAAGCTCCCAGCCGAGGGGTTGGCCAAGGTCTTAGCCAAGCTCCTAGCCGAGGAGTGGGCCAAGGTCTTAGCCAAGGAGTTGGCCAAGGTGTTAGCCAACCTCCTAGCCAAGGAATTGGCCAAAGCCTCAGCCAAGCTCCTAGCCAAGGGGTTGGCCAAGGTCTTAGCCGAGAGGTTGGCCAAGGCCTTAGCCAAGGAGTGGGCCAAGGTCTTAGCCAAGGGGTTGGCCAAGGCCTCAGCCAAAGAGTTGGCCAAGGAGTTGGCCAAGGTCTTAGCTAAGGGCTTAGCGGAAGGGTTGGCCATGGGGTTGGCCAAGGTCTTGGCTAAGGCGTTGGCCAAGGGGCTGGCCAAGGTCTTAACCAAGGTCTTGGCCGAGGGGATGTTCCTCCTCACACAGAGCGGCAGCTCTGCGGCTGCTCCGTACAAAGGCTCCTAAGTCACTGCAGCGCCCACAGTCCGGCACCTCCGAGCGGCCGGCGGCCACTTGGAACTCCAACTCCAACAAGAACACTCAGCCCCTTAAAAGAGTTTTACCAACGCTTCTACTTAAAGATAAATATAAGAACAAAATGCAAACCTGGAACCACTTGGCGTGGCGCAGAGACGCCAAGGCAGCAAGGCATTTCTGCCTGTCCAGAACGTCCGGGGAGTCGGTGACTGAGAGCGTTTCTAGTCGTGGATGGAATAAGAAGACAAGGCACGGTTTGACCAAGGGGCTTCTGTCGGGCCGAGGGGGATGAGGCAGCATCCTAACGGGCAGCTGAGGCTCCCAAAAAATCCTGCAGGGATGCTGGGAGCGGGAGGGAAGGGGCTGCGGCCTCGCCTGGACACTGGGGAAGCTCGGCTCCCAGGGAGGGATGGACTGGAATGTGCGCTGGGAGAAGGAGGAGGAAGAGGAGGAGGAGGAGGAGGAGGAGACCGGGCGTGAGGCTCGGCGGAGGGCACAGCAATAAATCCTGGGTGGATGGAGAGGCGGCGGCGAGGCCGGCACGGGGAAATTTGAGGGGGTGAGAGCCCGGCTCCAGCTGGAGCACAGGGAGGGCAGAAGGGAAGGGCCAGGCTGGAGAGGATCCAGGGAACCCTCCGCCCGGAAGGATGGCTGCCCCGGCCCCGGCCCGCGACAGAGAACGTCCTGTTGGTCAAAGGTCCAGCGTCCCTAAAATCGACAAACTAGAAGGCTCGGAGACGAGGTCAGAGATCAACACCAGAGATCAACAATCAAGAGCACAAAGAGGTCCCGGTTTGTGCTGCAGCAAAACTGAGGAAGGGCCTCAAGTCGCCCAAAGTTGCTCGAGATCAGGGTTTTAGATAAGGCTAGTGCGGAGCGGGGGAACCGCCGGCCCTACGGAGCCCATGGGAATTGGAGCGCACAACCAGCAGCTGCCGGATTCTGATTCCAAAGGGAATTTGGAGAAGCTAACTTTATCCAAAACTCTGCATCGCTTTCCGGAATTGTGAACCTGAGGTGCTGCGAGAGCCACGCCAGGAGCCCCGAGCACCCGGTGTTCTGCTGCAACACACACCGGGGAACATCCCGGAACATCCCGGTTCATGGACATGCAACTCCTCGCACAAGAAGCCTTCGAGAGGGGCTTTTGTTCTGGGTTTCTTAAACAAATCTGGTTTCTATTTTCATGTCACTGCACTGACATGGCCGGGGGACAAACCACGAGTAATACAACGAGATGATGAATTAGTGAACTAAAGGCCCAAGTGGAACCAAAAGAAAGGATAAAATAATAATACTCAAAAAAAAAAAAACCAAAAAAAACCCAAAATAGAGCAAAAATCCGGCATGAAAGGTGCTCCTCAGCTTCGGAAGCTCGGTCGGGTAAAGCACACCCGGGATCTCTCAGTGAGGGTGGCACAGTGAAGGAATTTGGTGAGGATCTGGCCACGAGAGCTGCCACGGCTCCGGCTGAAGCTGAAGAGCACTTTCCCGCTCGCTAGCCGCGGGACGCCCCGCGCCGGCCGGCCGTACCTCCGGCCAGCTGCTTCTCCAGCTCCTCCCTGACCACGGGCGACGTCAGGTGGATGGTCAGGCTCAGGGGGGGCTCCTTGGTGTTCTTGATGATGATGGCGGCGTCGCCCACGGACTGGATGATCTCGTACTTGTCCTCGGTGATCGCCTGCGGCGTTGGGGTGGAGATGGGTTGGAGTGAGAGGGGTTCCAAATTGCCTTCCAACCCAAACTATTCCACGGTTTCACCATCCCAGAGCCCTGGGAATGTTCTGCTGGAGCAGGGAAGGCTCTGGGGAGACCTTGGAGCTCCTTCAAGTGCCTAAAGGGGCTCCAGGAGAGCTGGAGAGGGACACAAGGGACGGAGGGACAGGACAAGAGAATGGCTTCACTCTGGGAAAAGGGGGGTTCAGATGGGTTTGGGGAAGGAATTCCTGCCTGTGAGGGCAGGAAGGGGCTGGGACAGAATTCCCAGAGAAGCTGTGACTGCCCCTGGGTCCCTGGAAGTGCCCAAGGCCAGGCTGGACAGGTTTGGGGCCTGTGGAAGGCGTCCCTGCCCATGAAGAGGATGAGCTCCAAAATCCCTTCCAACCCAAACCATTCCACAATTAACAAGGACGGATTCATTTAGCAATCCTAAAGAACGCTACCACACGCCTCTGGAAACGGCTTTTCCAAGCCAGACCAGGGGGACCAGAACCATCCCAAAGGGAATTTCCCCGTGAGCTCCACTCACCGCCAGCTGCACTCCCAGGTTGTCGGCGACCTTCTCCAGGAGCTTGGCCGTGGGTTTGTCTTTGCACAGCAGCACCAGCTCCAGGTCCAGGTCCCCCTTCAGCAGGAGGCCCTTGGCCACCAGCCCCACGCGCATCACCCCCCGCAGGGTCCTCGTCAGCTGCTCCGTGGCCTTCTGATCCCTGGGAAAGCACGGGAGAGGGTCACGAGGGTGGGATTCACTGCCTGGTGATGCCCCATCCAACTGGAAGAATAGATCCCTGAGGACCAACCCGGAGCCTTGGTTAATTCCCCAGCCAGGGAAGACACCTTTTCCATGAGCACGATGGGGTTTTTAGGGAGCTAAGTGAACTTTAGGGAGCCCCATCCAACTGGAAGAATGGATCCGTGAGGATCAACCTGGAGCACTCCCCTCAACCCTGCCTTGGTTAATTCCACAGCCAGGTAAGACAACTTTTCAGCAGCACAAGAGGGTTTTCAGGGAGCTAAGCAAATTTTAGGGAGCCTCATCCAACTGGAAGAATGAATCCATGAGGATCAACCTCAAGCACTCCCCTCATCCCTGCCTTGGTTAATTCCCCACAAGTCCCCAGCCAGGGAAGACAACTTTTCCACCAATTTTTCCAAGCGGGTCTTTAGGGGGCTAAGCGAATTTTAGGGCTCTAAAGCAGGACAATCCCACCAGCAGCCCCACTGCTCACCCTCCTTCCTTGCCCTCCTCCTCGGCCGCCGTCTCCATGGACTCGCTCTCCGGCTGCTCCCCGCTGACCTTCTCCTGCTCGTCGATCCAGTCGGAGACGGCTTTGAGCGCCCGCTCCGTGTGGGACACCATGTTCTGCACGGCCTCCAGCTCCTCCTGCGTGGGGTACACGGCCGAGTGCTTGGCCATCACGTGCCGGTCGTCGTTCACAAAGATCCGCATCGGGCGCTGCGAGGGCAGGAACGGTTGGGAATGGCCGGGATTATTTAGGGAAGTGCCAGGACACGGATGTTCACCCCACGCCCGGGAATCCACCCGTCCCTTACCATTTTTGTTTTCTGCTGCCTGCCTGAAGGTTTCTGAGGGGTTTATTTGGATTTTTCTGGCGAGCGGAGCGTCGCGGCAGCGCGGCGTTGCGGGATCTGAAACGACAGAGAGCGGGTGAGCCGGGGCAGCCAGAGCAGCCCGGGGCACACGCTGGAGCTGGAAGCACAGCAGCAATTAGACAGATCCCAACTCGTTAGCCAGAGCCCAGCGCTCTGCTCCTCATACCCCCGAGAGCTGCAGGCTGACAATGGAGGAGCACTGAGCATTAATCCTTATTCCCGTTCATTCCCAGGAGGTTTTCCCATGGAATGGGACTTTTCCAAAGCTCTCATCTCCAAAGCAGACAGAACTCCCCTCTCCACACTGGAGGAGCTGCCCTGGGAAACCCAGGTGGGAACCCAGCGCTCAGAAGTCCTAGAATTCAACAGATTCAGCCCAAGTGACACCAAATTCCTGCCTTTTTGTGGGAACCGCCCCCAGCTGGGGCAGAGGAGCCTTTTGTTCCAATTCCTTTTTGTTCAAATTTGTTCCAAGCTCACCCACAGCTGGGGCTCACAATTTTAGGATGAAAACCAGGAAATCTCATTCCCTCCAGCCGCTGTACGGACACACAATTCCATCCAAGGAAACCCCCCCGATTCCAATCCTGCCAGTTCATTCACAGGATGACTTAATAGCGCCATAAATCTGTATTTAATTGTAATTAAGCCCCGACCGGCGCCGGCTGAGCAGGGAGAATCATTCCCAAGGAGCCACATGGCATCTCCTGGTGCTCTCTGCTCTGGGCTGGGCCCTGCAGGCCCCGTTATTTTCCTTAGAATTCCCTCAGTTTCCTTCAGGCTGGATAAGGAAAGGGTTGAAATCCCCCCGGTTGTTCCTACAATCAGAATCACAGCTTTGTCCCTGTTATCCCTCTTCTGAGATTTTTGGAGGGAGAAATCTGGGAGCTGATGCTGCAGCACCACCAGACCTGTGTCTCTTGAGGAGGAGAAGCACAGATTCAGTTAAACCAGGAACCAAATCCTGACAGAAACAATCCCTGCCCTTGGAAACGGGACAAACTCTGGAATATCACCTGGTTTCGGCCTCACTCCCTCCTCCACTCCACCCCCGGCAGGAATCCACCAAACTTCCCGCGCTCCCAAGGGAAGGAGTGACTCTCCCGAAGGCGTTTTTGGGAGGACGGAGGGAAAAACAACCAAAGGACGTAAAAGGCTGGAATTTCTGCCCTGAACGTGGGAAAGCGCGACCCAGGCGAAGCCACGCTCGGGCTCAAGGCCGCGCTTTAAGAACGAATTGGTCGCTTTTATCTGAGTTCTGGCACCTGCCCGGGATGGATGAGGAGCAGCACGACCCTCCAGAGCAGCGCAGGAGCCCCGGGAGCGCGGACCCCAGCGGGAATCCCGGAATGAGGGGGGCACAAAGCCCTCGGTCCCCGCGGAGGGAAGGGGGTGCTGGATCTCTGTGGCCCTAAACCCTCCAGAAACGGAGCGGCCGCGGGTAACGGGGCTGGAGCAGCGGGAGCCGTGAGGGAGCAGGGACAGGGGCCCAGAAAAGCTGAGCAGAGGAGGAGAATGAGAATCCTGGTCCTGAGCGGGGAGAAGGGCTAAAATCCCCCCAAGGGGATGATCCCACTGCAATTCCCGGCCTGGGATGAGGTGCGATGGGGAGGGAAGGGGGGTTTAAGCCCCTCCAAGGGGGTGATCCCACCTCCTCCATGGTGCCCCCCTGAACATCCCACCAGGGCCGGCTGAGGGGGTCGGGAAAGGACCGGCCCGGCCCCCCTCAGACCCCCCATGCCCGTCCCCACTCCAGGGCAGGGCCGCGGGGCAGAAAGGAGGAGGGGGCGCGGGGCCCGGGGGTGAGGAGGGGGCGCGGGGGGTGAGGAGGGGGCGCGGGGGCCGCCGGGCGCTGCCGCCATTTGCAAACGCGGCGCGAACAAAGCGGCGCCGGCCAGAAACGAGCGGAGTCCGGGGCAGCCCCGTGCGACACCCGCGTTCCCCGGGCGGCGGCTCGATCCCCCCCCGTCCCTCGGGCCGCTGCTGAGGGGGGTCCGTGAGGGGGCCCGGCCGCCCCCCCCACCCTCCCCTCACTCACCGCCGCCATTTTGTCTGCACACAATGGGCAGGGCGGGAGGGAGGGGACACGGGGGGGGCCGGGTCACCACGTCCCGCCGCCCCCCCCCGCCTCACCGCCCCCCCACACACCTCACACCGGCTCCTCCCGCCCCAGCACCGCTCCGGCCCGGCCCGGCTCGGCCCGGCCGGCTCGGCGCGGCTTCCCCCCCGCGCGGCGTGGGCACGGCTCCTACCGGGGCTCTGCCGGCGGTGCCTCGCGGGGGCGGCCCGGCCCGGCCCGGCCGGCGGGGCCCGGGAAGGGCCGGAGCGGGGCCGGAGCGGCCGCGGCGGGGCCGGAGCGGGGCCGGAGCGGGGGCCGGAGCGGCGGCGCCGGGACTGCGGCGGGGGCGGGGCCGCCGCCGGCGGGGGGCGCGCGCGCGCCGGCTGGGGCGGGGCCACGGGGAGCGCGGCCGCCGCGGGCCAATTGGAGGGCGCGGAGGGAGAGTGACGGACAGCGGGAAGAACGAATCGGAGAGGGCGGAGGGAGGGTGACGGACAGGGGGCGGGTAGGACAGGGGGACGGGCCTGGTGGGCGGGGATAAGCGGCACGGGGGGCGGGCGTGGGCCAATGGGATGGCCCGGCACGAGGTGATGGACAAAGGGAAAGACCAATGGGAGAGGGGGGAGGAAGGGTGGTGCAGGAGGGGCGGGGCCGAGAGCGGTGGCGGGAACGGGCCGGGGGGGCGCGGGCTGAGGGGACGCCGTGAGGGGAGCGATGGCCCGGGAGGATCTCCCTGAGGGGACACGTCCTCACGAGCCCCCGAAGCACCGGAGCCCAGCCAGGGTTCCACCGGGAACATCCTTCTCTGACAAGCAATGTAAAGGTTTGACCTCAAAGTGCCTTTTTTTGGAGGGGTCAGATGTCAATATCGCCTTTTTACGAGGGCGACAACCTCAAAATCACCTTATTTGGAAGGGGTTGACCTCAAAACCACCTTATCTGGAGGGCGTTTGCCCTCAAAACCACCTTTTCTGAAGGGGTTTGACCTCAAAAATGCAGATTTTTCAGTGACTTGACCTCAAAGCCATTGAATTTTTGAGGGGAACCACCTCATAGATGCCTTTTTGGAGGCATTTGACCACACAAACACCTTCTGCTTTTGATGACCAGGGAAAACAACATTAAATAGGTGTCTGAACAAACACTTTGCTCTTTAAAATCCCCTCTTGGAGACCCTGTGGCTCAGGGATTGTTGGAAAATTACTCAGATTCAGCCCAAACTCCCCAAAACCAGTGACCCCCCCCCCACTCTGAAATCAGCTGAACAAATGCTGAAATGGCCATTCTGGGGTGAAAAGTGGCAGAATTGGGTTCAGCCCTGAGGCGTTAGAGCCCTGTGATACCACACAACACAATGAGCTCCAAACAGGCACTTTTTTATTGTTGGTCGCGACACTGACGGAACAGCGCAGAGACTCCGGAGTGTCACAGCACCCTTAATGCCTCAAAAACACGTGAAAAAGGAGCATTTTCCTGTAAAACATCAGCCCTGCAGGTTTAAGCATTGTTTAGGATTTTAGGGTTGTTTTCTTTGCCCGCAGAACAATCAGGTTTGTAGGGACAGAAGCCACATTTCTAGACAGGGGGGTAAAAAGCGCCAGTATTCCTAAATTCCATCATTTAACGCCTTGAGCACGGAGCTTTGCCTGCAAGCAGGAACCCAGCCTTGGAGTGAAGCTTTTCTGGACACCAAATTCCCCCAGACAGCTGCCCTCGCTCTGAGTTTTCCAAAGAAACTTCAGAAATATTCCTGTGAATTTCCTAATTTACAGGAATATTTCCCTTACTGCTCCCCATCACCTCTAAAAAGCCACTTGGGTTTATTGGGAATAAAAATCCTTAATTCTCCTCAAATCCTGTGCTGCTGGGAGGCAGCCGAGCCAGCCTGGCTTCCCCACAAACACATTTTTCCAAATTTCTTCTCTCTTTCGCCACTTTTCCTTCCAGCCTTCCAAATTCCTGCTGGTTTTTGCCTTTTTGAGCAAATAAACCCAGTTCCTGCCACTCCTCAGCTGCTTCCCACAGGGTTCCCACACCCAAAGGGTCAGGATTTGGGAGGAAAACAGCTGAAAATCGAGGAGTGGGAGAGAATTTGCCCCCAACACGAACATTCTGGGCAGAAACAAAACCAAATCCACCCTGAAACCTGCACAGGGAGGGAAAAAAAAAAAACAACAAATTAATCCAGAATGAGCATCAGGAGCTGCAGGACACGTGCTGGAATGGCTGTAAGTGGAACAAGGTCTGGTGATTATTCCCTGAATTATTCCCACTCATCCCAAACAGGGAGGATTTGCCTCTTTTTAGCTTCATTTGATCGTTTCTGTTGAGCTTTACTGTTACATTTTTAGCTTTGTTTTTACCTTTCCCTTCATTGTTCTGCCATTCCCTTCACCTTTCTAGTTTTACATTTTCCTTCATTGTTTCTTGGCTTCCATTTTCCCTTCCACTCCTCTGTCCCCTGATCAGCTGCACTAAAAAACGAGGGGAAAAGGGGAAAATTTGGGGAATTTTAAAAAGAAAAATTAGAGAAATTACAGATAGGGAAGCTCTGCCCGGTGGCGTCACAGGAACTAAAACGTGCCCCCAAAAATTCACTGGAAAAGCTCCAAATAACCGTAACTGAAAACATCCTGGAAAAGCAAAATATACAAAAGCCCCCAAAGGATTGGATAATTCAATAGAAACGTCCCCTGGATGATACAAAACCCAAAGGTGGTGGGGAATTGGGATAAAAGGAAGCCAAAGGGATCCCTCAGCAGCAACTCCTGGAGCCAGGTGAGCACTGGAGGGGGGGAATTGTCCCCCAAAGCCGCAGAGCACTTCTAAAAGTCCTTTTTAGAACAAATAAGCCCTAAAAAAGCCCAATTGCTGGTGGTGGCAGCGCTGGGTCTGAGGGTTAATTCTGTTACACTTTAGGTCTGAGTTAATTACATTTTAGAGCTAATTGACCCCTTTTCCACGCACACAAAAAAAAACCCTTTTCCCCCCTCCTGGCTGGAGGCAGGTGTTGGATGCCCCTGGCTTTGCCAAAATCACCTGGAATGACACCAAAACCCCCCCCAGGTCCATCCACAGCCCCTCCTCGTGCCCTGGGTGGGTGTCCCAAACCCCAAATCCCCCTATGCAGGTGAAGCCTTTGGGGAGCTGGGGGGGGGTTTGCCCCAAAATGACAAATTTGGGGGGACCAGGTGCTCATTTCGAGGAGGAACCTGTGGGAGCTGCAGCTCCTCAAGAGGTGCAAGAGCTGGACAGAGCCTCAAGCCCCAAATTGTGCCCACGGCCCCCTCGTTCCCCTCCACCTTCACCCCTTGCACTGGCTACAGAAGCAATAATTAGCTTATTCCTAAAAGAATTAATTAATTGGGGCCCAGAACGGGGCCCTGGGGCGCCGACAGAGGGCAGCGAGGGATGGGAGGCGATTCCAGCCCGTCCCAGCTCTCCGGGCAGGAATGCACAACCACAATTCAATATTTAGGGGAGGCCACGAGGAGAACGCCCCGCGAGGAGCTGCCTGAACCTCCCGGCTCATTCCTGCCCCTCCAGATCTGCGTGGACGCCCCGCGCCGACCCCAGAAGGGTTCACTGGGACCAAACCCACAATTAAACCCGCTCTGGAGTCGCCGAGCCCCGGGAAATTGGGGCATTTTACCCCGGGAGCGGCACTGGCGCCGGGCCCTGCGACAAGCTCGTCGTCGTTGCCAGCGCGAGGGTTTGAGGCCGAGTCGTCAAAAACGTGCATTTCAGCATTTCACCCGCCCGCCCGCGCTGCCAGGGGCGTCCGGGGTCCGCGCAGGCGGGTTCCGCGCGGGACGGGCGGCGCTACGCGTCGGGCTGGCCCTTGTTGGTCTTCTTGAGCAGCTTCCTCAGGTCCTGGGACATGAAGTAGGGCTTTTCTGCCGAGCCGTCGTTGCGCTCCAGGTCTTCCACTGCAAAGAGAAGCCCCCGGCCCCGCGGCGGGGGCAGGCCTGGGGTTGGTGTGCTGGAGGCTCCCGGGATCCTCTGACAGCGGTTGCCAGCTTCAACAAAGTCTCTGGGCTCATACTGAATTGTGGGGTTTTTCCCTCTCTGGGCTCATACTGAATTGTGGGGTTTTTTCCCTCTCTGACACGGCAAATCTGGGGGTGGCCCGCAGAGGTTGAGGAGGGAGAGGAAATTTGGGTGTTTTGTGTTTTTGAACAGAGCCAAGGGCAGGAGGGAGCCCTTGGCTCTTCCCAGCAGCTCTGGAGCCACTGAAAAGCGATTCCCCTCGTTCCTGACACGCCAACGAGGCTGGAAAATCCCAGCCGCAGAAAAACAACACCCCAAAACCAAACAAAGCCACAAAGCTCCGGGCTCACAACGCCCAGGGGGTGTTTTGAGAGGGATTTGGATCCTTCTGGGATGGACACGGGAGCACCAACACCAGGGCTTTGTCCTGGGAGGGCCCGGCTGGGAGCTGGGGCTGAGGCTGAGCCACAAGAGCTGTTTTTTCTTAAATCTTGATAATTTCTGGGCTTTCTGGAGGAGAAATCATGACTTCCCCCATGGCTGGAGTGAAAATCTCCAAGTCCCAGCAGCCACCGAGTCCCAGTGACAGCTCCTGCGATGGCTGGGACAGGGGACAGGGACAAGCTGGGCCAAACCAGCAAAGCTCTGCAACCTCGCCCAGAATCCTTCAAAACTCTGTGGTTTGCATAGAGACAGGAGGAGGAAAAGGGTGAGAAAACTGCGAGGAAAGGGGCGAGGAGAGGGCAAAGAAAGTCTCGGTGCTCTTGGCTGAAGCGGACGCAGAGGAAACGCCGCGAGCCCGGTCTGGGGCCGCGGAACCCGCTCGGCCCGTCCCACCCAGCCCTGCCCCTGGTCCGCGCCGGGCCCCTCGTGCCAGCCCTCCCTCGGGAGCGGGGACCTCTGCCCCAAAGCCACGGCCATCCCGGGCACCGCCGGGAGCCCCAGCCAGCCCCGCGCGGGTTCCCTCGGCGCAGCAACGCGGGTTTTTGGGCAGGAAGGCAGATTGGACAGCGCCGAGGGCCCGCCACCCTCGGAGGAGTTCCAGGGGACGCCGCGGGAGCCGCTGCTGGGGCCGGGGGGCCGGGAGGGTCCCGCCCAGCCCGGCCTAGCCTTGGCTATCGGCGCTTTTGGAAGGCTCTAGGTGCCCCTTCAGCAGGATCTCGCTCAGCTCGGGGGACATGTAGTAAGGCCTCTCCGGAGATCCATCGTTTCTCTCCAGATCTTCACCTTTTCCAGCCCCGCGAGGAAGCGGCCGTGAAGGGGGGAGAGCGGAAAGCGGTGGAGGAGCCAGGGAGAGACAGGGCGGAGGTGGAGGGCGGGGAACGTGTGGCCAGAGACACGGGAGGGGTGGAAAAGGAGGGAAATAGGGAGGAAAAAAAGGGAAATCGAGGTTAGCTGCAGTTAATTCCACCGAGCCCAAAGCACCAAAACAGAGGGAGAGATGCAGGAGCCCACGGACAGGCTGGGGGTCTCTGCTGGAGCAGGCAGGGCAGAGCAGGTGAGAACGCAGGTGAGGAGTAAGGAGAGGAAAAAGCAGGAGAAAACCACACAGAGGGACCCCGGGACTGGGAGCAAAGCCCCAAACTGGACACTCTGGGGGCGAGCCTGATGGGAGAGGGTGTTTTTGCTGATACTCACAGAAGCAGAGGAACAGGGTGTCCACGCACATGCCGTAGACGCTGAAGAACCCGTGGGCAATGAGGTAGGAGCCCACAATCACCGTCTGGAAGAGACACACGCGCTGATGCCGCAGAGAGCCCCCCCAGGAGCAGCAGCAGGAGGAGGAGGAGGAAAATGCTGAATCCCACATTCCCCAGGGGAAGGAGGAGAGGCGAACAGGGCAGGACTGTTTGGAGCAGCCCGAGCGGGGACAAAAGGCCTCAGCCACCCCTGGACGGAGGCCAAAGTGGGCAGCGCGGGCGGGCGCGGCGCCAACCGCGACCAACAAAGGGCTCATTGCGCCGGGGGCCGGGAAAACACCTCCAACAAAGGGGCTCCTTGAGGCCCCGGCTGCGGGGAGGGGCTGCTGTGGGGCACCGCTGGGAAAGGGCAGCTCACCAGAATCGGGACCCAGTAGTAATTGAGCGGCGGCGCCGTGTCCTGGACCAGCTTTATCCGCTGGGTGAAGAAGAAGAAGGCGAGGATCCCTGGGAGAGCAAGGGATGGACAAAGGTGGGCAAAAGGGCAAGGAGCAGCTTCACGGGAGGGGCGATTTGAGGGGAGCTTTTGGGTGCCTTGAGGAGAAACTTCCAGAACCCAGCACTCACCCACGCTCCCCACGATGAGGAGCTTGCCGAGGAAGAAGAGGAAATCCGTGACTTTATCCAACACGGCCACCCTGGAGACAAGAGAGGGATGAGCCTCTGTGGCTGCTCCCCGGAGAAGCAGCCACGGCACGAGTGGCAAACGGCGTGGGGTGCCTCCCCCAGATCTCACCTGATGATGTTCCTCATCAGCAGGAAGAACGCGTTCCGGGCCGAGGTGCAGAAGTTGGTGCCGTAGATGGCGATCTGGGGCGGAAAAGCCGCGCAGGGGAGAGAGAAACGGGGCTGCGCTGAGTCCCCCACCCAGGGGAGGGTGCAGATCCCACCCTGCAAGGGCTTTCTCACCCACTGCGGGGTCAGGCATCGCAGAGACCCCGAGCTGAATACCCCCACCCGCAGAAGACCCTCCCCAAAGCCAACGGGACGTGGCTGAGGTCAAGGTTTTCCAGCCAAAAAGCTGAAAAATGCCTCAAACCTCTGTGTTCCCGCAGCATCAGGAGACACAATTCCCAGGGAAACCTCCGAGCAGCCCCCGTGGCAGCCCCGGCCCTTGGAGGGAGCTGGTTGAGGGTGACTCTCACCATGATGTAGGCGTTCCTGTTGAGGAACTTGAGGAATTTCTCCAGGCACCAGAAGCAGCACTTGAGGCAGCTCAGGAGGAACTTGGCAAACTTGTTCTCGGCGGCTGGAGGGCGCGGGGAGAGGGCTCAGCACCAAGGCCAGAGGGGTGGGATGTCCCAGCAGCCGCTCTGAGGTCCCTGCTGAGACCTTGCCGCCACAGTCCCCCCACCCCAGCCCTTCCAGCACCTTTCAGCCGGTGGTCCAGGTACTCCAGGACGACCCTGATCACCTGGACGATGGCCAGGATCAGCGAGCCGAAGGCCAGCGAGCCCGTGTGGTACCTGGGGACGGAGCAGCCCGGTTAGAAAGGCACGGCCCCGCAGACAGAGCTCCCGGGGACAGGCGGACAGACGGACGCACCGGAGCGCGCGGCCGAAGGCGGAGAAGAGCGGGAAGGCCGGCATGTCGTCGGGCTTCTTGAAGGCCCAGTAGTAGGAGGCGAAGGCACCCGCCAGCGTCACCTGGCCCAGCGCGATGACGAAGTTGGCGAGCCAGAAGAACATGAAGACGTTGAAGAACTGCAGCACGACGAGGTACTTGTGGTAGGCGGTCTCGCCGCCGTAGAAGGCGAACAGGCACTGGGCGTCGGGGCACAGCTTGGTGACGTTGCTGGTGTTGAAGGTCTGCAGAGGACACGGGACGCTGCTGGTCAAGCCAGAGTGACCGCCGTGGTCTCGCCTCTGACGGGTCCCGAGTGTCCTAAAGTGCTCACCTCGGGCCTGCAGGTCTGCCCGGCGAACGGGCACGCGGACTCGTTGAACACCTTGTAAACGGCCTCGTTGGAGGTGGACAGGAAGCTGCAGGTCGCCGTTAAGGAAAGGTCGTTTTCCGAACCCAGCCCTAAATCCAAACCAGGCTCCACTTGGCTCTCCCCGAGCTCCCGCTGCTGGTCTTCCACCCCAGGGCTTGTTTTGGGTTAAACCTCAGAGGTTTGAGGGGGTGGATCCGCCATCAGATCCTGCTCCGTGCCTGGGGGGGACTTGTGGGAAGGGGGATGCAGGGACAGGAGGAGGACGAGGAAGAGGGCGAGGAAGAGCAAAGGATACACGGCAGTGCTGGCCCAGTAGGCGATGCAGAGGCACAGCAAGAAGAAGGTGCACAGGGGGAACAGCAGCGACGACATGACGTGACCGACGGCCCTGCGAGAAGATGGTTAAACCTGGTTAAACCCTGGTTAAACCTGGTTAAACCCCAGTTAAACCCCGGTTAAACCCTGGTTAAACCCAGGAGCGATGGGTGCCAGCGGCCCTGGGGACAGGGACAGCCAGACCTGCTGGCCTCCTTGATGAGCGCGATGGCGATGAGGATCCTCTTGCGCAGGAAGATGAGCAGCAGGACGATCACCAGCTCCAGCACGCACAGGATGATCACTGGGCAGGGGAACGGAGCGTCAGGGCCACCTGCACCTTCCCCCAGGGCACCAAAATCCCCTCCTGGGAACGCCCAGCGCTGCCCCATGGCCGGGCACCCAGCAAAGTCCCTCCTTCCCACGGGACCAGCCCGAAACCCCGCTGTGACCCCATTCCCCTGCCCTGTGGGGCCCCACCCCAATTAATTCCCAATTCCTGGGCGCTTACGGAACGCCAGCCACGTCTGCCGCAGGTGCAGGTACACGCGGAGGTCGGTCTGGAAGCCCAGGTCCGCCAGGGACATATCCGACCCTGCTTCCCCTTTTAACTTGGCGTATTCCATGTAGCAGTGGAAGATTCCTGTGGCCAAAAGCAGAAAATTGTCGTTTTTGCACAGAAGAGGCGGCGCGCTGGACGCCAGCCAGGGAGGAGATACCCGGCAGGGCGCGGCGTGCGAAATCCTGCAGCGCAAATCCCACTGGAAACAGGGGAAAAGAAGCCAGGGAGAGGCTGCCAGCCCCTGCTCACCGTATCCCAGCACCAGGATCACCATCACGATCATCACCCACACCATGATCCCCGCCAGGAAGCGCAGCAGCACGATGAAGATGAGGCTGGCCACCATGGCAATGACGAGCCCTCTGCGGGAGGAAGGCACACGACGCGTCAGCACCCTCCAGAGCGCCACAGCGTCCCCCAGGCGTGGGAGCGGGCAGGAGGGACGTCACTGCCCGTGCTTTGCTCCGTGGAAATTACGGGAGAGCCGGGAAAATAGTAAAATAGTGAAAATCCCAGAGCTTTGCCCCGTGCTCACATGATGATCCAGTACCAGGACACCGTGTAGTCCTCGAAGATCTTCATGGCCAGCTGCCGCGTCTCCAGCACCACGTTGGCTTTCCTGCGAGGGAACGGGGAACGCCGATGGAGGGGGAGCGGGAGGGGGACCCCAAAACGGTGAAAATTCAACAATTCTGCACAGCAAATCCCTCGGAGCCATCCACACCGTGCCTCCTTTGCCGCTCCCGTTCCCGCCGCGGGGTTTTGGCGCGGGATTTCTGGCAAACGCCTCAAACAGGCGAAGCAGCACCGACGAGGGGCTCTTAACGAGGGGCTGGCACTCACTTGGCCCCTTCCAGCAGCTCGGTGACGTTCCTGTGGTTCCCCCAGCCGTCCTCGTAGGTCGTCTTGTTGCCCACCATGATGACGCCCTTCTTGGCCTGGATGGCCGGGAAGCATCTCCGCGCCACTGGTGGGACACGGGGGGTGGCTCAGCTGGGAGAACCCCCACAGGACCCCCCAGAACCCCCAAACAGCCTCCGAAAAATCGTTAACGAGCTCCTTGCTAATTACAGACGTACGTGGGGTGCTGGGAATGAGCATGGCCGGACACTCCCTGTCCTTCAGCACGTTGAGGGCAGCCTGGGAGAGGACAACGAGCCAGGCATGAGCACGTGGGGCAGGAATCCCCCCACGGCATGGGAACCCCGGCCCCACAACCCAGACCCACCTTCTGCGTGCCCTTGTACTCGGGGGTGCAGAAACTGCGGTAATACTCCAGCGAGGCGGGGTTCCCCGAGGCCGACAGGTACGTCAGGTACCGGTCTGGGCACTTGCTGACACAGATCTGCAGGGAGGGGGACACGGGGAGGGGGCTCGGGCCTGGATT
Source organism: Passerculus sandwichensis (assembly GCA_031885435.1). Classification (NCBI taxonomy): domain Eukaryota; kingdom Metazoa; phylum Chordata; class Aves; order Passeriformes; family Passerellidae; genus Passerculus; species Passerculus sandwichensis. The sequence goes on along the minus strand of CM063157.1, from coordinate 9,133,790 downwards.
CCCTGGGGAATTATCGGGGGTCCCGAGGGGGCTGCAGGCCCAGATTCCCCATGGAAATATCGGGGGTCCTGAGGGGGCTGCAGGCCCAGATTCCCTGGGGAATTATCGGGGGTCCCGAGGGGGCTCAGGCCCTGATTCCCCATGGAATTATCGGGGGTCCCGAGGGGGCTCAGGCCTGGATTCCCCATGGAATTATCGGGGGTCCCGAGGGGGCTGCAGGCCCGGATTCCCTGGGGAATTATCAGGGGTCCCGAGGGGGCTCAGGCCTGGATTCCCTGGGGAATTATCGGGGGTCCCGAGGGGGCTCAGGCCCGGATTCCCCATGGAATTATCGGGGGTCCCGAGGGGTCCGGGCCGTACCTGCGTGGTCGGGCACTGGAACTCCAGCAGCACCAGCGGGCTCGCGCACTTGACGATGTCAAAGTAAAAAAGGAAAGGTTTTTTCCTGCAAAACAAACCAAGAACCGCCCAGGTTTGGGGCAAACCCCCTCCACGCTCCCCCCCGAGGAACCGGGGGTCCCCCCGCGCGGGGCACTCACTCGTTGGGGGTCCCCGGCTGCCCGCAGAACTGCCCGCGGCTGTCCGTGGGGTGGATCACCTTGCGCGGGTCCCCGTGGGTCCAGGCTGGGGGGCACAGGGCCATGAGGCCGGGGTCACCCCCCCCTGCAGCCCCCAGACCCCCCGGACCCCCCGGACCCCCAGGACGTACCCACGACGCCGACCACGACGTAGCCCACGATGGCCACCACCAGCAGGACGCAGCAGATGATGTCGGTGCAGCCCCTGCAGCGGGGACAGGGGCACTGGGGACACTGGGGACACTGGGATTGGGGACAGCCAGCGGGGGGACACTGGGGACACTGGGGACAATGGGGACACTGGGGACACTGGGAATGGGGACAGCCAGCGTGGGGACAGGGGGACTGGGGACACTGGGATTGGGGACACTGGGGACACTGGAGATGGAGACAGCCAGCGTGGGGACAGGGGGACTGGAGACACTGGGGACACTGGAGATGGGGACAGGGGGACTGGGGACACTGGGATTGGGGACAGCCAGGGTGGGGGACAGGGACACTGGGGACACTGGGATTGGGGACACTGGGGACACTGGAGATGGGGACCCTGGACTGCAGCCCCTGCAGCGGGGACAGCCAGGTTGGGGACACTGGGACTGGGGACACTGGGGCTGGGGACACTGGGGCTGGGGACCCTGAGCTTGGGGATACTGGGTTTGGGGACTCTGGATTTTGGGGACACTGGGGCTAGGGACCCTGGAATTGGGGACAGACACTGGGATTGGGGACTCTGAATTTGGGGCCCTGCACTTGGGGACCCTGGGTTTGGGAATACTGGGTCTGGAGACCCTGGACTTGATTTGGGGACCCTGGGTCTGGAGACCCTGGACTTGGGGATACCACATTTGGAGACTCTGGACTTGGGGACCCTAGGTGTGGGGACCCCAGATTTGGGGACCCTGAATTTTGGGGACCCTGGATTTTGGAGGTTCTGGGTTTGGGGACCCTGGAACTTGGGGACCCCGTCCTCACCTGTCATAGACGGGCCCTTTGAAGGTCGGGTCATATTTCTGCGGCGTTCCTGCGGGGAGGAACAACAGGGACGGCAATGAGGAATGGCCGGGGCGGGAGGAAGGCACTCCTCATCCTCCTCACCCCGCGCTAAAGGAGCCAAACGCTTCCCAGAAACCCCTCGGGATGAACCAGGAAAACATCTGCGGATCCGCTTCCCGAGCTGGGAAACAACGGCTCCCTGTGAAAACTCACTCCCACAGGTGGCCCTGCCCGAAATGCGCCCAAACTGCCGCAAAAATGACCCGAAATCCCACGAAACACCAAAATCACCCAATTCCACGGAGCACCAAAGAACCGGGGGGGTCCCCGGGGGTCCCGCCGAACCCGGGGCAGCGCCGGCCCCTCCGCAGCCCCTCCGGCGCCGCCGCTCCGCTTTATTTCTATTTTTATTTCTATTTTTATTTTTATTTTTAGTGCGGGAGCGGAGCCAGCGTGGGAGCGGCCCGGGGCGGGGGGGCCGCGGTTTGGGGGGCATTTTGGGGGGGCCGCGGCAGCCCCGGACAGGGATCTGTGGTTTTATGGGGGGGGGGGGTCGCCCCAATAAACATTTCTCGTGCCCGGAACGCGTTTGCTCTGGGATATTTTGGGGGGGGGGTCTCCCCTCTCCAAAGCCCCCCGACCAGCGGCGCGGGGCGGGCAGAACCAGAACCAGAACCAGAACCAGAACCGATCCCGGGACAGCGCGGCGCCGCGGAGACGCCCCGGAACCGCCGGAGCCGGTTTGTCCCGGTCTGTCCCGGTCTGTCCCGGTCTGTCCCGGCCGTCGGGCCGGTTCTGCGGCCGCGGGGCAGGGCGGCCCCAAACCCCAAAAAACCCCAAAAAACCCCCCAAAAACCCCCAAACCCCCTCCCCAGCCCCCCAAAACCGCCGCCCCCCCTCCGTGCGGCGCGCGGCCGCTTTTGCTTTCGCTTTGCCCCGCCGTTTCCAGCCCCGTTTTCCGCCCATTTCGGGGCCGTTTTCCGCCTTCCCCCGCGGCCCTTTGACTCCTTCCGAGCCGAACCGAGCGCAGCGAACCCCCAGAGGGGCCCCCGAACCGCGGGGAGCCCCAAAAACGCCCCCGGCCCGCAGCGGGAGGAGCCCCCGACCCACCGGGACCCCCGCTCGGAGCCCCCGAGCCCCGGCGAGCCCCCCACGCCTCCCCCGAGCCCCGGGCGCGCTTCGAGCCCCGGTACCGGTACCGTGCTTGCCGTAGTAGCTGTCCCCGTGTCCCCCCATCCCGCCGAGCGCCCCCCGCTCCCGCCGCCGTTGCCGGGGCCGTTGCCGTGGCCGTTCCCGTCCGGGCCGGGCTGGGCTGGGCTGGGCCGGGCTCAGGCGACCCCGCCTCCGTCACGGCCGCCCCAAATCCGCCCTCCGGGGCCCAAAGCCCGCCCCGAGAGCACCGGGGGACACCGGGGGGAACGGGGGGAGCGGGCACCGGCACCGGGGGGCACCGGGGAACGCCGGAGGGAACCGGGGGGAACGGGCAGCGGCACCGGACGGAACCCGGGGGTTACCGGGCAATTCCGGCACCGGCACAAACCGATACCGGGCGGCCCCGGCGAACCCGGTCCGGAGGTCGGGAACGGGCGGGCAATGTCCGCTCCGTGCCGGGCAAGGGCCGGCGGGCGGTGCCGGTGCTGTCCCCGCCCCGGCTCTGCTCGGGTAAATAAATCACCGGCGGCGGCGGCGGCGGGATCCCGGCTGCGCCCATAGGCCGCCGGTGATGTCAGGGCTGCGGGGGCCCCCCCGCGCACGGCGAACAAAGGCCGGACCGGGGGGGCCCCGCCCGCAATAACGGGGGAACGGTCCCGCCCGGAATAACGGGGGAACGGCGCCGGTCCCGCCCGGGGATAACGGGGGACGGGGCCGGTCCCGCCCGGGAATAACGGGGGGAACGGGGCCGGTCCTGCCCGGGAATAACGGGGGAACGGCGCCGGTCCCGCCCGGAGTAACGGGGAACGGGGCCGGTCCCGCCCGGGAATAACGGGGGAACGGGGGCGGTCCCGCCCGGAATAACGGGGGAACGGCGCCGGTCCCGCCCGGAATAACGGGGGAATGGGGCCGGTCCCGCCTGGGGAGGGGTCCCGGGGCTGCCTCCGCGCCCCTCCCTCGCTCCGGGACAGCCCCGGGACCCCCGAAACAGCCCCCAAACCGGGCGGGGCTGCCCCCAACCCTGCCGCCTCCTCGGGGGTCCCCAAACCCGGGGGTCCCCAAACCCGGGGGTCCCCAATGCGGGGGTCTCTGAACCTGCGTGTGTTCAGCCTTGGGGGGGCCTCAAGCCCCCAAAATCAGGGGGATCCCCAAACCTGAAGGGTCTCAAGCCCCTCTGGGTCCCCCAAATCTGGGCTCCCCCACACCCGTGGGTCCCAAACACGGGGGTCCCGAGCCGGGGGTCTCCAAAACCCTGAGGGTGCCCGAAAATTGGGATTTCCCAGAGCCGGGGGTCCCAAACCCGGAGATTCCGGGGAGCCCCGGGAGGGGCGGGGGGTGCTCGGTACCGTAATCGCCGCTCGGGTCCCTCCTGCCCGCGGCCCGGTCCGTGGCCATGGCGGTTCTGGGCGGCTCCCCCGGTGATCCCCCGGTCCCCCCGGTGCCCCCCGGTATCCCCCCGGTGCCCCGGGGCTGCGGCTGCGGGCGGGGCGGCTCCGGGCCCGGCCCTCGGCACCGATCCGCCCTCGGGGAGGGCCCGGGGCCGCCCCGCCCCGCCCCGCCCGGGCTCCGGTGGCACCGGAGGATGCGGGGTTGGGGGGGGGGGTGCGGGAATGCTCCAGGGTGGGGGGCTGGGGGTGCCGGGACCCCCCCAAAGGTTACCGGGGGTCTGGGGGCGCAGGGACCCCCCCAGAGGGGAGGATGCGGCGGTTCAGGGACCCTCCCGTGGGGGCCCCGAGGGTCTGGGGGCGCAGCGACCACCCAGAGTGGGGAATGTGATGGTTGGGGGGCGTGGAGACCCCCGGAGGGGTCTGGGGGTTCAGCGGCCCCCAGGGTGGGGAATACAAGAGTCAGGGGCTGCGGGGACCCCCCAAGAGGGAGAGTGTGGGGGTGCAGAGACCCCTCCCCAGGGTGGGGCACATCCGGGGGTCCCAAACCCCCCCCTCCCTTTGAACCCCCTCGGGGGGGGTCCCACCCGCGCCCCCCACCCAAAACCGTGGGGTCGCGCTGAAAGCGGCCGAAGCCCCCACGGAGTGACCGAGCCCGGGGGTCGCCCCGAGCCCTGGGTGAGACCCCCGCCCGTGGGGGGGAGCGGGGCCGGCCCGTCCCCTTTAAGGCCTCTGGGCGCTGCCGCCGCTCACCTGGGCAGGTGACGGTGCCGGAGGTGACGGTGCCGCGCGGGCGCCATGGCCGCCTCCGCCCTCTTCATCCTGGACCTCAAGGGCAAGGTGAGACCCCCGCCCGCCCCCAGAGCCCCCCGGGACACCCGAGTGTCCCTGAGGGTCACCCGAGGTCAGTGACCCCCGGGATTTGGGGAGGGGGCGATCCGGGTGTGACACCCCAAACCCTGCCGGGGTCACCCCACTGTCCCCTCTGTCCCTGAGGGTCCCCCGAGGTCAGTGACCCCCAGGATTTGGGGAGGGGGCGATCCGGGTGTGAGCCCCCAAACCCTGCCGGGGTCACCGTGCTTTGGGACACCCCAGTGTCCCCTCTGTCCCTGAAGGTCACCCAAGGTCACGGCGGCGACCCCCGTGACCCCAGGGTTTGGGGTGAGGGGTTTTGGGGAGGGGGCGTCCCCGTTGCTGACGCCCTCTGTGCCCCCCCAGCCGCTGATCAGCCGTAGCTACAAGGGGGACGTGGGTCTGGGGGAGATCGAGCACTTCATGGGGGCCCTGCTGCAGCGCGAGGAGGAGGGGACGCTCACGCCCGTGCTGACCCACGGCCACGTGCACTTCCTGTGGATCAAACACGCCAACCTGTACCGTATCCTATCGGGGACCCCCCCCCAAATACCCCCGGGACCCCTCCCCAGACCCCGCCGGGACCCCCAGCCCCGGTGCCCCCCGTTTTCCTTAGCCCCCGCAGTGGTGGCCACCACCAAGAAGAACGGCAACGCCTCCCTCGTCTTCTCCTTCCTCTACAAGGTGGTGGAGGTGAGTCGGGGGTCCCAGCGGGGTCTGGGGGGGCGAGGACCGCCCCAGTTCGGGGTGGGGGGGCTGTGACAGAGGCTCCGGCGTCCCCCCAGGTGTTCTGTGAGTACTTCAAGGAGCTGGAGGAGGAGAGCATCCGCGACAACTTCGTCATCGTCTACGAGCTGCTGGATGAGCTGATGGACTTCGGCTTCCCGCAGACCACGGACAGCAAGATCCTGCAGGAGTGAGCGTGGGGAGGGGGCTGGGGGGCGCCGGGACCGCCCCCCCCCGCCCAGAGCAGAGCCCCCTGACAGCCCCAGTGCCCCCAGGTACATCACGCAGGAGGGGAACAAGCTGGAGACGGGCAGGTCGCGCGTGCCCACCACGGTGACCAACGCCGTGTCCTGGCGCTCCGAGGGGCTGCGCTACAAGAAGAACGAGGTGTTCATCGACGTCATCGAGGCCGTCAACCTGCTGGTCAGGGGCTGGGGGGCACCTGGGGGGCACGGGGAGAGGGATTGGGGCGGGAAGGGGAGTGGGGCTGGGGTGGGATGTGATGAGGATTGGGGCGGGAAAAGGGAGTGGGGTTGGGGGAAAAGGGGTGGGAATTGGGGTGGGAAAAGGACGGAGATTGGAGTGGGCATTGGGATGGGGTGTGATGGGGATTGGGGTGCCATGTGCTGGGCGCGAGGAAGGCGATGGTGCCGGGGCCGTAACGAGGACAGGGCTGGTGCCGGTGCCAGTGCCAGCCCGGATCCGGTGCCCGCCGTGCCCGCAGGTGAGCGCCAGCGGCAGCGTGGTGCTCAGCGAGGTCGTGGGCACCATCAAGCTCAAGGTTTTCCTCTCGGGGATGCCGGAGCTGCGCCTGGGCCTCAACGACCGCGTGCTGTTCGAGCTGACGGGCCGTGAGTGCCGGGCCGGGGGCTCAGCCCCGTGCCCCCCGACCCTGCTGAGCCCCCCTGAGCCCCCTGAACCCCCCTGACCCTCCTGAGCCCCCACTGAGCCCCCCAGACCGTGTGCTGTTCGAGCTGACGGGCCGTGAGTGCCGGGCCGGGGGCTCAGCCCCGCGCCCCCGACCCTGCTGAGCCCCTCTGAGCCCCCCTGAGCCCTCCTGAGACCCCTGAGCCCCCCTGAGCCCCCTGAGCCCCCACTGAACCCCCTGAGCCCCCTGAGCCCCCCAGACTGCGTGCTGTTCGAGCTGACGGGCCGTGAGTGCCGGGCCGGGGGCTCAGTGCTGTCCCCCTGAGCCCCCCTGAGACCCCTGACCCTCCTGAGCCCCCCTGAGCCCCCCTGAGCCCCCGCTCCCCCCCAGGGGGCAAGAACAAGTCGGTGGAGCTGGAGGACGTGAAGTTCCACCAGTGCGTCCGCCTGTCCCGCTTCGACAACGACCGCACCATCTCCTTCATCCCGCCCGACGGCGACTTCGAGCTCATGTCCTACCGCCTGCACACGCAGGTCGGGGCGGGGGGCACACCTGGGGGGCTGGGGGCACACCTGGGGGGCTGGGACCCTCATCTGGGGGCACCTGTGGGGCTGGGAACCTTCTCTGGGGGGCTACAGACCCAGTTTGGGGGAGCTGCAAACCAATTTGGAGGGGGCTGCAAACCCAGTCCGAGGTTTGGGGCCACGCTCTGAGGGGCTGGGACCCTTCCCCATGGGGCTGTGACCCCTGTCCGTGTGTCCAGCACCTCTGTCCGTGTGTCCAGCACCTCTGTCCCTGCAGCCAGGGCCCCTCACGGGGCAATGGGGACACCTGGGGGACACCTGGGGGACACCTGGGGACCCCTCATGGGGCGGTGGGGACACCTGGGGGACACCTGGGGGACACCTGGGGACCCCTCATGGGGCAATGGGGACACCTGGGGGACACCTGGGGGACACCTGGGGACCCCTCATGGGGCAATGGGGACCCCCAGGTGACTCCAGGTGTGACCCCCGTGCCCCCCCCAGGTGAAGCCGCTGATCTGGATCGAGTCCATCATCGAGAAGTTCTCGCACAGCCGGGTGGAGATCATGGTCAAGGTGAGCTCAGGTGTCCCCCCGCCCCTCAGGGACCCCCCCCCCAGCCCCTCGGTGCCCCCCAAAGTGCCCCTTTTCCCCCCGCAGGCCAAGGGCCAGTTCAAGAAGCAGTCGGTGGCCAACGGCGTGGAGATCTCGGTGCCGGTGCCCAGCGACGCCGACTCGCCCAAGTTCAAGACCACGGTGGGGTCGGCGCGGTACCTGCCCGAGAGGAACGTGGTCATCTGGAGCATCAAATCCTTCCCCGTGAGCGCACGGGCCGGGGGCGTCCCCAGAGTCCCCCAAATCCTGGCCCGGGGGTCTCCACTGTCCCCCAAATCCTGGGGTGTCCCCAGAGTCCCCCAAATCCTGGCCTGGGGTGTCCCTGTCACTGAAATCCTGGCCTGGGGGGGTCCCACCGTGCCCCAAATCCTGGCCTGGGGGGTCCCTGAAATCCTGGCCTGGGTGTCCCCAGTGTCCCCCAAACCCTGGCCTGGGGTCTCCACTGTCCCCCAATCCTGGGGTGTCCCCAATGTCCCCCAAATCCTGGTCTGGGGGGTCCCTGAAATCCTGGCCTGGGTGTCCCCAAAGTCCCCAAATCCTGGGGGTGTCCCCCCCTGTCCCCCTCCCCCTGTCCCCCCGTGTCGCCCCCCAGCCCGGGGGTGTCCCCGGGGGTCCCCATGGGCGCTGTGGGCTCCCAGGGGGGCAAGGAGCACCTGATGCGCGCCCACTTTGGGCTGCCCAGCGTGGAGAAGGAGGAGGAGGAGGGGCGGCCGCCCATCGCCGTGCGCTTCGAGATCCCCTACTTCACCGTCTCGGGCATCCAGGTGGGCTGGGGAGGGGGCTCTGGGGCTGGGGAGGGGTCCTGGCAGGTTCCAGAGGGGTCTGGGGGGCTCCAAAGGGGTCCTGGGAGGTTCCAGAGGGGTCTGGGGGGCTCCAAAGGGGTCCTGGGGGGCTGGGGAGGGGTCCCGGGGGGTTTACGGGACAGGAACAGGGAGGGCAGTGGGGTCGCTGCAGGGTCTGGGGTCTCCAGGAGGGGATCCCGGGGATTTGGGGAGAGGCTGGGGGGCTCCGGGGGGTTTTTGGGCACGTGGGGGTGACCCCGCAGGTGCCCCCCAGGTGCGGTACATGAAGATCATCGAGAAGAGCGGGTACCAGGCGCTGCCCTGGGTGCGCTACATCACCCAGAGCGGGGGTGAGTCGGGACCCCCGGGACCCCCGCCCGGGCCCCCAAATTCCCCTGGGACCCCCAAACCTCAGCCCGGGCCCCCCAGCCCAGACCCCCATCTCACCGCCCCTCTCTCTCTCTTGCAGATTACCAGATCCGCACCAGCTGAGGGGGGGGGTCTCCCATGGACGCCCCCCGACCCCCACGGACCCCCCCGACCCCCATGGACCCCCCCCACGCCCACCCCCCTGCTCTGCCCCAATAAAGATGGAGCTGAGACCCCGTCCCGCTGCTCTGGGGGGTGCTGGGGGGTCTCGAGTGGGAACAGAGTGGGGGGATCCCGGCCCCAGTTTGGGGGTCCCGGGTGAGAGGGGGGCGATATGGGGTGGGGGGTGCTGTGGGCCCCACCCGCTTCTTTGAGCGCAGTTGCCCTTTTAAGAGCGGGAAGGGGCGGGGCTTCGCTGCGGCGGGAGGGGCGGGGCGTTCGGGTCACGTGGCGGCGGATCCGGAAGTGGCGGGCGGTCACGTGGGCGGGCATGGCGGAGCTCCGCGTGAACGCGGCGTTCGCGGAGCGCTACGGGCGGTACCGGCGGCGGGAGGAGCTGCAGCGCCGTGAGGCACCGGGAACGGGCTGGGAACGGGGCGGGAACGGGGATAACCGGGCGGTACCGGCGGCGGGAGGAGCTGCAGCGCCGTGAGGCACCGGGAACGGGGCGGGAACGGGCTGGGAACGGGGATAACCGGGCGGGACCGGCGGCGGGAGGAGCTGCAGCGCCGTGAGGCACCGGGAACGGGGAGAACAAGAACGGGGAACCGAGCTCGGAAGGGGAGAACGGGACCAGGAACGGGAGCCGCGATCGGAGGGAACGGGTACCCCCGGTGCTGATCGCTCCCGGTGCCGGTTTGGTCCCGGTCCCGGTTCCGATCGCTCCCGGTTGCCCGGCAGTGCGGGACCGTTACGGTGACAGCGGCGACAGCGGCGACAGCTCCAGCTCCGAGTCCAGCGGGGACGATGTGGTGAGCGGGATGGGGGGGGGATCCCGGTACCGGTGACCCCCGGTGACCCCTCCGTGACCCCCGGTGACCCCTCCGTGACCCCCGGTGACCCCTCCGTGACCCCCCCGGTGACCCCCCCAGGCCCTGGACCCCCGCGAGGAGCGCGAGTTCTACCGGACGCTGGCGCTGCTCAAGACGCGCGACCCCCGCATCTACCGGCAGGACACGGCGTTCTACACCGGCACCGGTACCGGGATAGGGGGGGGAACCGGTACCGGTACCGGGGGGGAACCGGGATATGGGGGAACCGGGCCCCGCATCTACCGGCAGGACACGGCGTCCTGCACCGGCACCGGTACCGGGATAGGGGGGGGAACCGGTACCGGGGGGAACCGGACCCGCCCCGAGCTCACCCTGAGCCCCCCCAGGGCCCGATGAGGATGATGAAGATGAAGATGAGGATGATGATGGTGATGATGATGAGGAGGATGAAGAGCGGGCCCGGCCGATGTTCCTGAAGGATTACGAGCGGAAGGTGGTGCTGGAGCACGAGGGGTGAGCGGTGGAATTTGGGGAGGGGGCTCTGGGGCACGAGGGGTGAGCGGTGGAATTTGGGGAGGGGGCTCTGGGAATCTGGGGGGTCCTGAGCCCCCCCCGGGCCGCCCTGACCTTCATCCCCCCCCCCCGCAGCAAATACGTGGACGAGGAGGATGAGGAGGACGAGGAGGCGGCGGCCAAGCGGAGGAAGGTGAGAGGGGATGGTCTGAGCCCCCTCCCCAAAAATCCCTGGGACCTCCTCCCCAAAATCCCATTTTCCCCCCTCAAATCTCTTTCTGTCCACAAAATCCCTCTTTTCCCCCCAAAATCCCGCTTTGCCTCAAAATTCCCATTTTTTTCCTCTCCAAAATCCCATCTTTTCCCCCCAAATTCCCATTTTTTTCCCAAAATTCCCATTTCTTCCCCTAGGCCGAGTCCTCCCCCAGCTACGCCGAGGAGCAGCGGGCGCTCAAGGAGAGGTCGGGGATTTTTGGGGGGTTCTGGGGGATTTTGTGCGTTTTGGGGGCAAAAATGGGAATTTCGGGAGGGGGGGGGAAATGGGATTTTGAGGAAAAAAAATGGGATTTTGGTTTTGGGGGGCTCTGGGGATTTTTGGGGGGTTTTGGGGGTCTCTGTGATCTTGGGGGTTTCTGTCATTTCGAGGGGGAGTGTCTGTGATTTTGGGGAGGGGTCTCTGTGATTTTTGGAGAGGGATCTGTGTGATTTTTGGGGGTCTCTGTGATTTCTGCGGGTCTCTGATTTTGGGGAGGGGTCTCTGGGATTTTTGGGGAGGGGGGTCCTGGGGTTTTTGGGTGTCTCTCTGATTTTGGGGGGGTTTTTTGGTGGTCTCTGTGATTTTTGGGGAGGGGTCTCTGTGATTTTTGGGGAGGGGTCTCTGTGATTTTTGGGGAGGGGTCTCTGTGATTTTTGGGTGTCTCTGTGATTTTGGGGGGGTTTTTTGGGGGTCTCTGTTATTTTTGGGGGGGGGTCCCCGGCACCAGGGGGTGACCCTGGCCCCCTCCTCTCCCCCCCCCCCGCAGTTTCAGAGCCTTCGTGGCCGCGAGCGAGGATGAGGAGGAGGATGATGATGATGGAGGGGGGGGGGCGCTGCTGCGGCCCCGGGAGCGGAGCCGGGAGGAGAAGGTGGGGGGGGGTCCCTGGGGGGGCTTTGGGGGGTCCTCAGGGGGTTTGGGGTCCCAAGGGGGGGATCTGGGGAAGGTTTGGGGGGTGCTGGGTGAGATTTGGGGAGGGGCCAGGGGGTCCTGGGGGGATTTGGGGGTCCTGGGGGAGGTTTGGGGGTCCTGAGGGAGGTTTGGGGGGTCTTTGGGGGTCTCCAGGGGGGTTTGGGGGTCCTGGGGGGAGTTTGCAGGGACCCTGGGGGAGGTTTGGGGGGTTCTGGGGAGGGGGGGTTTTGGGGGGTCTCAGGGCAGTTTTTGGGGGGGGTTTTGGGGGTCTCAGGGCAGTTTTTGGGGGCTTTTGGGGGTCTCAGGGCAGTTTTTGGGGGTCTCTAACCCCCATTTCCCCCAGGCCCAGGAACAGCAGCAGTACCTGGGGAGGGGGGGTTTTTGGGGGTCTCAGGGTGTTTTTGGGGGGGTTTTTGGGGGTCTCTCACCCCCATTTCCCCCCAGGCCCAGGAACAGCAGCAGTACCTGGGGAGGGGGGGGGGTTTGGGGGTCTCAGGGTGTTTTTGGGGGGGGGTTTGGGGGTCTCAGGGCAGTTTTTGGGGGGGTTTTGGGGGGTCTCAGGGCAGTTTTTGGGGGTCTCTCACCCCCATTTCCCCCCAGGCCCAGGAACAGCAGCAGTACCTGCTCTGGCTGCGGGGCCAGGCCGAGCCCCCCCCGGAGCCCCTGCAGGACCTGGTGAGGGGCTGGGGGCTCTGACAATGGGGCTGGGGGCTCTGAAAATGGGGCTGGGGGCTCCATTGAGGGGCTGGGGGCTCCCGGGGGCTCTGAAAATGGGGCTGGGGGCTCCATTGAGGGGCTGGGGGCTCCATTGAGGGGCTGGGGGCTCTGAGAATGGGGCTGGGGGCTCTGGGGATGGGTCTGGGGTCTCTGGGGGGGTCCCAGGTGTGACCCCAGCCCCATTTCCCCCCCCAGGAGCCCCTGCAGCGGTTCTGGGGGAGGGTCTGGGGGCTCTGGGGGCTCTGGGTGTGACCCCAGCCCCATTTCCCCCTCAGGAGCCCCTGCAGCGGTTCTGGGGATGGGTCTGGGGGCTCTGGGTGTGACCCCAGCCCCATTTCTTTAGGAGCCCCTGCAGCGGTTCTGGGGATGGGTCTGGGGTCTCTGGGGGCTCTGGGTGTGACCCCAGCCCCATTTCCCCAGGAGCCCCTGCAGCGGTTCTGGTCGGACCCGGCGCTGGAGCCGGGCGAGCGCTTCCTGCGGGATTACCTGCTGGGCAACGGCTACAGGGAGGAGCGCGAGGAGGAGGAGGGGGGCGAGGAAGGGTGAGCCGGACACCCCCAGACCCCTCAGACACCCCCAGACCCTCTTAGAGCCCCCCCAGACCCTTTAGAGCGCCCCCAGACCCCTCAGAGCACCCCCAGACCCTCTTAGAGCCCCCCCAGACCCCTCAGACCCCCCCCAGACCCATTAGCGACCCCTCAGAGCCCCCCCAGACCATCCCCACCCTTCCCTGGCACAAGGGGGAGCAGCCCCAGGATGTGGAGTGGGGACCCCCTGGGACCCCCCCAGCCCCCAGTGACCCCCCATACCCCTTAGAACACCCCAAGACCCTTCAGAACCCCCCCAGAGCCCCCTCAGGGCACCCCCAGACCCATTAGAGACCCCTCAGAGCCCCCCCAGACCATCCCCACCCTTCTTGGGACAAGGGGGAGCAGCCCCAGGAGTCGGGGTGGGGACCCCCTGGGACCTCCCCCCAGACCCCTTAGGGCACCCCCACACCCCTCAGAGACCCCTGGAGCCCCCCAGACCCCTCAGGGCACCCCCAGACCCATTAAAGACCCCTCAGAGCCCCCCCAGACCATCCCCACCCTTCCCTGGCACAAAGGGGAGCAGCCCCAGGATGTGGAGTGGGGACCCCCTGGGACCTCCCCCAGACCCAAATGACCCCCCCTGACCCCTTAGAACACCCCAAGACCCTTCAGAACCCCCCCAGAGCCCCCTCAGACACCCCCAGACCCATTAGAGACCCCTCAGAGCCCCCCCAGACCATCCCCACCCTTTTTGGGATGAGGGGGAGCAGCTCCTGCAGCAGCCCCAGGATGTGCAGTGGGGACCCCCCGGGACCTCCCCCGACCCAAATGACCCCCCCTGACCCCTGTGTGACCCCCTGACCCCTGTGTGACCCCCCCAGGGCAGCTGTGCCCCCCCTGGAGGACTCCTCGGACGAGGGGGAGCAGTTCCTGCAGCGCCAGCAGGACTTCGAGCGCCGCCACAACTTCCGCTTCGAGGAGCCGGGGGCGGCCCAGGTGGGGCAAAAATCGGGGTCGGGGGGCAAAATCGGGGTCAGGGGGCGAAATCGGGGTCAGGGGGCGAAAATCGGGGTCGGGGGGCAAAAATTGAGGGTGGGGGGCAGAGATTTGGTGTCTGGGGCTGAAAATTCAGGCTCGGGGGGGTGAAAATTGGGGGGTGAAAATTGGGGCTCGGGGGGCAAAAATTTGGGGTGGGGGGGTTGAAAATTGGGGCTGGGGGGTGAAAATTGGGTGAGGGGGCAGTTTAGGAGGTGGAAGGCCGTTCGTGGGGTGGAGTTTGGGGTGAGGTTTGGGGGTCCCCGGTTTTGGGGTCAGTTTTGGGGGGTCCCAGACTGGGGCAGATTTCGGGGTCAGTTCCGGGGGTCCCGTCCCAGACCGGGGGTCCCCGGCCCCTCTCTGTGGGGTTTGATTTTGGGATTTTGGGGACATCCCTGATTGTGGGGGCAGTTCCGGGGGTCCCGTCCCAGACCGGGGCAGATTTTGGGGTCACTTTGGGGGGTCTCTCACCCCCATTTCCCCCCACCCACAGCTGCAGAGCTTCCCCCGCTCCATCCCCTCCTCGGTGCGGCGCCGGGACGAGCGGCGCAGGGAGAGGCGGGAGCAGCTCCGCGAGAGGAAGAGGAAGGTGAGGAGGGTCCCGGGGGGCTTTGGGGGTCCCGGCCGCCCCCCAGGACCCCCCAGCCCCATTTCCTGCCCCCAGGAGCGGCTCTGGGTGGGTCTGGGTGGGTTTGGGTGGGTGTTTGGGGGTCCCGGCCGCCCCCAGCCCCATTTCTCCCCCAGGAGCGGCTCTGGGTGGGTCTGGGTGGGTTTGGGGGGATGTTGGGGGGTCCCGGCCGCCCCCAGCCCCATTTCCTGCCCCCAGGAGCGGCTCTGGGTGGGTTTGGGTGGATGTTGGGGGTCCCGGCCGCCCCCAGCCCCATTTCCTGCCCCCAGGAGCGGCTCTGGGTGGGTTTGGGGGGATGTTGGGGGTCCCGGCCGCCCCCAGCCCCATTTCCTGCCCCCAGGAGCGGGTCTGGGTTTGGTTTGGGGGGTCCCGGCTGCCCCCAGCCCCATTTGCTGCCCCCAGGAGCGGGTCTGGGTAGCTCTGGGTGGGTTTGGGGGGTCCCGGCTGCCCCCAGCCCCATTTCCTGCCCCCAGGAGCAGCTCTGGGTGGGTTTGGGTGGGTTTGGGGGGTCCCGGCCGCCCCCAGCCCCATTTGCTGCCCCCAGGAGCGGGTTTGGGTGGGTTTGGAGGGGTCCCGGCCGCCCCCAGCCCCATTTCCTCCCCCAGGAGTGGCTCTGGGTGGGTCTGGGTTTGGTTTGGGGGGTCCCGGCCGCCCCCAGCCCCATTTTCTCCCCCAGGAGTGGGTCTGGGTGGGTTTGGGTGGGTTTGGGGGGTCCCGGCCGCCCCCAGCCCCATTTCCTCCCCCAGGAGCGCGCCCGGCGCCGCGAGGAGCTGAAGCAGCTCAAGAAGCTGAAGCTGCAGGAGCTGCGGGCGCGCCTGGCCCGGATCCGCGAGGCCTCGGGCGCCGGAGCCTTCGGCCTCAGCCTCGGCCTCCTGCAGGAGGATTTCGACCCCGCGCGCCACGACCAGATCATGAACGTGGGCGAACCCCAAAAACCCCGAAAATCGCACCCAAAAACCCCGAAAATCGCACCCAAAACCCCCTCAAATATCCCCCTCAAAATCATCCCCGAAATCCCCCCTTAGCTCCCCCAAAATCCCCCCTTAGTTCCCCCGAAATCTCACTCTGAGACCCCAAAATCCCACTTGAGACCCCAAAATCCCACCCTGAGCCCCCAAAATCCCACTCTGAGCCCCACAAAATTCCCCCAAAATCCCCCTGAGCCCCTCAAAACCCTGCTCCAGCCCCCCAAAACCCTCCCAAAACCCTGCTCTGAGTCCCCCCAGAGCCCCCTTGAGCCCCCCAAACCCCGCTCTGAGCCCCCCAAAACCACCCCCAAGCACCCTTGAGCCCCCCCAAACCCATTCTGGGACCCCCAAAATCCCCTTTGAGACCCCCAAAATCCCCTTTGAGCCCCCCAAAATCCCTTTGAGCCCCCCAAAACGCCCCCGTCCCCCCAGGAATGCTTTGGGGACGATTACTACGGCCGGGGCGAGGAGGAGAAGCCGCAGTTTGAGGAAGAGGAGGGGCTGGACGGTGAGTGGGGGTCCCGGGGGGGTCCCGGTGTGTGTGGGACCCCTCCCCAATCCCGTGTGTGTCCCCCCCCCCTCCCCAGAGGATTGGAACTGGGACACCTGGACGGGACAGGAGGAGGAGGAAGAGGAGGGGGAGCCCCCGAGGGAGCCGCACTGCGAGGACCCCGACTTCGTGGTGAGGAGGAGGAAGAGACCCCTCCCCAAAACTGTGACACCCCCCCCCGAGCTCGGAATGAGCCCCCAAAGCTGCGACCCCCCCCCCAAAACTGCTCATTTCCTCCCACCTTGGAATGAGCCCCCCCCCCAAACCTGTGACACCCCCCCACTTTGGAATGAACCCCCCCCCCTAAAGTTGTGACCCCCCCCACAGATGGACGCCGATTTCGCCCCCGGGGCCCCCCCGGGCAGGGACCCCCCCCCCGAGGGTCCCGGGGGGCGGCGGCGGCGCCGGGGGGGGCGGCTGCGGGAGGCGCTGCAGAGGGAGAAGCCCCCGTTCGACCCCGGTGAGTGAGAGAGACCCCTCCCCAAATTCCTGAGAGAGACCCTAAATACCTGAGAGACCCCTCCCCAAACCCCTGAGAGACCCCTCCCCAAATTCCTGAGAGAGACCCCTCCCCAAATCCCCGAGAGACCCCTCCCCAAATACCTGAGAGACCCCAAACCCCTGAGAGAGACCCCTCCCCAAACCCCTGAGAGACCCTAAATATCTGAGAGACCCCTCCCCAAATCCCTGAGAGACCCCTCCCCAAATTCCTGAGAGAGACCCCTGAGAGACCCCTCCCCAAACCCCTGAGAGAGACCCCTCCCCAAATCCCTGAGAGACCCCAAACCCCTGAGAGACCCCAAATACCTGAGAGAGACCCCTCCCCAAACCCCTGAGAGAGACCCCCCAAACCCCTGAGACCCCTCCCCAAATCCCTGAGAGAGACCCCTGAGAGACCCCAAATCCCCGAGAGACCCCAAACCCCTGAGAGACCCCTCCCCAAATCCCTGAGAGACCCTTCCCCAAACCCCTGAGAGAGACCCTAAATACCTGAGAGACCCCTCCCCAAACCCCTGAGAGACTTCTCCCCAAATCCCTGAGAGACCCCTCCCCAAACCCCTGAGAGAGACCCTTGAGAGACCCCAAATACCTGAGACCCCCCCAAACCCCTGAGAGACCGACCCCCCCCCCCCAAAATCCCTGAGGGAACCGAAAACCTCAGGGACCCCCAAACTCTTGTGTGTCCCCCCCCCCCCCAGGACCCCCCAAACCCAACTAAGGACCCCCCTGGCCCCCACCCCAAATCCCTCTGGGACCACCCTGGGACTCCCAGGACCCCCCCAAACCCCTCTTGGCCCCCCCCAGGACCCCCAAAACCCAACTCAAGACCCCCCCAGACCCCTCATAGAACCCCCAGACCCCCCCTGACCCCCGTTTCCAGCCCAGGGCCCGTTCGAGCAGTACCTGGACGAGTTTTACGCTCTGGATTTCGAGGACATGATCGGGGACCTCCCGTGCCGCTTCAAATACCGGCGGGTGCTGCCCTGCGACTTCGGGCTGAGCACCGACGAGGTGAGACCCCCAAAAATACCCCAATGTACCCCCCAAAAATACCCCAATGTCCCCCCAAACCCTCCCCAAATACCGGCGGGTGCTGCCCCGCAGCTTCGGGCTCGGCACCGACGAGGTGAGACCCCCAAAAATACCCCCCAAATACCCCCCAAACCCTCCCCAAATACCGGCGGGTGCTGCCCTGCAGCTTCGGGCTCAGCACCGACGAGGTGAGACCCCCGGGACCCCCAAAAATACCCCCCAAATACCCAGTGTACCCCCCAAACGCTCTCCAAATACCGGTGGGTGCTGCCCTGCGGCTTCAGGCTCAGCACCGATGAGGTGAGACCCCCAAAAATACCCCCCAAATACCCAGTGTACCCCCCAAACGCTCTCCAAATACCAGCGGGTGCTGCCCTGCGGCTTCAGGCTCAGCACCGATGAGGTGAGACCCCCAAAAAATGCCCCAATGTCCCCCCAAACCCTCCCCAATTGCCGGCGGGTGCTGCCCTGCAGCTTCGGGCTCAGCGCCGACGAGGTGAGACCCCCCCAAATACCCCCCAAATACCCCCCAAACCCTCCCCAAATACCGGCGGGTGCTGCCCTGCGATTTCGGGCTCAGCACGGATGAGGTGAGACCCCCGGGACCCCCCCAAAAATGCCCCGATGTCCCCCCAGATCCTGGCGGCCGACGACAAGGAGCTGAACCGCTGGTGCTCCCTGCGCAAGACCTGCATGTACCGGTGAGGGGGGGGGCTCCGGGGGGCTCTGGGGACCCCCCCCCGGATTATTTGGGGCGGGGGTCTCACGGCCCCCTGCCCTAGCAGCTCGGAGCAGGAGGAGCGCCAGGACCAGGCCAATTACCAGCGGCGGGCGCAGAACCTCAGCAAGAAGCACCAGATCCTGCGGTCCCTCGTGGCTGAGTATGGGGGGGCTTTGGGGGGGGGTCTCGGGGGGTTTCGGGGTGCCCGCGCCTCCCCCCGCCCCCCCTCACCGCCATCGTCACCCTCACAGCCCCGAGGAGGAGGAGGCGGCGCCGGCGAAGCCGAAATTCGGGAAGAAGCACCGGGAGAAGAGGAAGCGCCGGGAGGGGCAAGGGGAGCCCCCCGCGAGCCCCCAGACCCCCGGGGGTCCCCGGCGGCGGGGGGGGCGCCCCCCTGGGCCCGGCCGTGCGCCTGGGGGGCCGCGAGTTCAGCGGGAGGAGGCTGGAAGCCTTCGGCCTCAACGCGCGGCGGCTGCGGATGCGGCAGCTGAGGAGGGAGCGGGGCCGGGGCAGCGGCGGGGGGAACAGCGGGAAAGATCCCGGGAATATTGGGGAAAATCACGGGAAAAATCCAGAGAAAAATCCCGGGAAAAATCCCGAGAAAAATGAGAAAAATCCCGAGAAAAATCCAGAGAAAAATCCCGGGAAAAATGAGAAAAATCCTGGGAAAAATCCCGAGAAAAACTCGTGGAAAAATCCCGAGAAAAACGAGAAAAATCCTGGGAAAAATCCCGAGAAAAACTCTTGGAAAAATCCCGAGAAAAACGAGAAAACTCCTGGAAAAATCCGGGGGAAAACTCGTGGAAAAATCACGAAAAAAACTCATGGAAAAATCCCGGGCAAAATGAGAAAAGGCCTTGGAAAACCCTTGGGAAGAACGAGAAAAATCCTGGGAAAAATCCCGGGGAAAACCCAGGGAAAAATCCCGGGAAAAACAAGGAAAATCCTGGGAAAAACCCCGAGAAAACAGCAGCCGTCAATGGGAAAAAACAGAAACGCAGGAAAAACGCCCCAAACCCCCAAGAAAATACCTGAAACCCTCAGGAAAACACCAAAACCACCTCAAAAATCTCCGCCAGTTCTGGAGAAGCCCCAGGACCCCCCCAAAAACATGGAAAATGCCCCAGAAAAGCCCCGGAAGCCCCAAAAACGAAGGAAAACGCCCCAGGCCACCCCGCGGACGCCGGGCTCGAGTCAAGTTCTCTTTATTTGGGGGGGGGGGCGCGGCCGGGGGGGTCCTGAGTGGAGCAACAATAAATAACAGATAACCCCCCCCCACCCTGAGCAGCCTCTGACAGTGAACGGGGGGTCCCCGGAATTGGGGGGGGTCCCCGGAATTGGGGGGGGGGTCCCCGGGAGTTTGGGGGGTCCCGGACTGTGTGTATGGGGGGGGGGGGCAGTAGTGACCCAAACCAGCCCCAATTTGAGGAGGGGGCGATGCCCGCAGCCCCCCCCCCCCCCCCAGGCCGATCCAGTGTTTTGGGGGTCCCGGGGGGGGTCACAGCAGCACGAACTCCTCCGAGTTGGGGTTTTTGGGTTTTTTGGGGCGTTTTCCCCGCCGGGGGGGGACGGGGGGCGGCCCGGGGGGGGCGTCCAGGGCCTGGTCCTGAGCGAGACCCTCGGCCAGGCTGAAAATGGGGTAACAGCGCCCCGGGGCCGAGGGGGGGGCCAGCACCTGGGAACGGGAAACGGGGGGGGGTCAGCAACGGGAAACGGGGGGGGCGTTAGCAACAGGAAATGGGGGGGAAAACACCGGGAAATGGGGGGGTCAGTAACAGGAAATGGGGGGGTTAGAACCGGGAAAATGGGGGCACAGGGCAGGGAAATGGGGGGAAAACACCGGGAAAAGGGGGGGGTCAGTAACGGGAAATGGGGGGTGAAACACTGGGAAACGGGGGGGGACAGGACCAGGAAATGGGGGGAAAACCCCAGGAAATGGGGTCAGCAACAGGAAAAGGGGGTATAGAACGGGGAAATGGGGGGGTCAGAACCGGAAAAATGGGGGGGGGGTCAGTAACAGGAAATGGAGGGGAAAAAAAAACGGGAAAAGGGGGGGGGAAAACACCGGGAAATGGGGGGGGGTTAGAACAGGGAAATGGGGGGGGGACAGGATCGGGAAATGGGGGGATAGGACAGGGAAAAGGAGGGTTCAGAACCGGGAAATGGGGGGTTCAGAACCGGGAAATGGGGGTCAGCACCGGGAAATGGGGTTCAGAACCGGGAAATGGGGGGGACAGCAACTGGAAAAGGGGGGGTCAGCACCGGGAAATGGGGGGGGGCGCAGCGCACCCGTTCCCCCCAGGGACTCACCCGGGCCAGGTCCCCCCAGAGCCGGCCCAGCTCCGTGCCGCGGCTGTAGAAGCCGAAGGTGCAGCTCGGGTCCATCTTGCCGAAGGGCATTTTCCGCGGGAAGCAGCAGTGGAAGGACTGGGGGGGGGGCAGGGGAGGATTTTGGGGGGGGGTCCCGTCACCCCCAGAGCGGGGCTGAATTTGGGGAGGGGGCGGCACCGCCCACCTGCAGCGGGAAATCCTCGCGGGCCGTGTCCACGCAGGGCTGGCACAGGTGCGGGTCCAGGTAGAGCAGGGAATCACCTGGGGGGGGGGCACGGAGGGTTCGGGACCCCCGGAGGGTTCGGGACCCCCGGAGGGTTCGGGGACCCCCCCCCCCGCGGGGGCGGTACCTTGGAAGCCGAGGAAGAAGAGCGAGTGCCGCGGCTTGCCGCCGATGATGCCGAGGCAGGAGCGGAGCCGCAGCAGCTCCTGCGGGCAGGGGGGGCACGGTGGGACCGGGAACGGGAACGGGAACCGGGAACGGGAGCGGGAGCGGGAACGGGAACGGGAGCGGGAACGGGGACGGGAGGGGGAACGGGAACGGGAACCGGGAACGGGAACGGGATGGGAGCGGGATGGGAATGGGAACCGGGAACGGGAACGGGATGGGAGCGGGATGGGAGCGGGAACGGGAACGGGAACCGGGAGCGGGAACGGGATGGGAACGGGAACGGGAACCGGGAACGGGATGGGAATGGGAACCGGGAACGGGAACGGGAACTGGAGGGGGAGCGGGGAACGGGAACGCGAGGGGGAACGGGAACGGGAACGGGATAGGAGCGGGAATGGCAACGGGAACGGGAGCGGGAACGGGATGGGAGTGGGAACGGGAGCGGGATGGGAACGGGATCCGGAACGGCACCGGGATTGGCTCCGGGATCAGACCCGGAAACGGTACCGGGAAAAGCATCGGCACCGGGAACGGAACCGGGAGCGTACCCAGGAACGGCACCGAGAACCGCACCGGGACCGGTACCGGGAACGCGTCGGGAACGGCGCCGGGACCGGGAACGGCACCGGGAACGGCACCGGGAACGGCACCGGCATGGGAACCGAGAACGGCGCCGGGAACGGCACTGGGTAACGGCACCAGGAATGGCACCGGGAACGGGAGCGGGAACGGGATGGGAGTGGGAACGGGAGCGGGATGGGAACGGGATCCGGAACGGCACCGGGATTGGCTCCGGGATCAGACCCGGAAACGGTACCGGGAAAGGCATCGGCACCGGGAATGGAACCGGGAGCGTACCCAGGAACGGCACCGAGAACCGCACCGGGACCGGTACCGGGAACGCGTCGGGAATGGCGCCGGGACCGGGAATGGCACCGGGAACGGCACCGGCATGAGAACCGAGAACGGCGCCGGGAACGGCACTGGGTAACGGCACCAGGAATGGCACCGGGAACGGGAATGGCACCGGGATCGGCACCGGGAGCGCCCCCAGACCCACCTTGACGCACTCCACGTACACGGGGTTCAGGTTCTCGCCCCCCAGCCGCGCCGGCACCAGCAGGATGAGCCCGCGGGGCGGCTCCGGTTCCGGTGCTCCCGGTGTTCCCGGTCCCGGCATTCCCGGAGCTCCCGGTGTTCCCGGTGCCGCTGTTTCCCCGTCGGGCCCGCCCCGCACCAGCCTGGCCACGTCCCCTTTGTAAACTGCAATGAAGGGGAGAGGGCTGCTCATTCCCGACCCCCCCAATCCCCCCCCGACCCCCCAAACCGGGACCCCCGCCCGGTTCCCCCGTACCGGTGCAATCCTGGGCCACGTACACGGCGAGCCCGGGGGTCTCGGCGCAGGACTCCACGGCCGCCCTGAACGGGACGGGATCGGTGGGTCCGGGGGGCTCCCGGTGCCCGCCCCGATCCCTCCGGGGGTCCCCCCGAGCCCCGCCCCGGCCCCGCTCACCGGAGCAGGTGCGCGGCGATGGCGGGGCCGAACCAGTCCCCGGCGCCTTTGCCGAACTCCCGGCCCAGCTCCACGAGCCGGTGGATCCCGAACGGGGCCCGGGGCTGGTCGGAGAACCAGGACACGATGGCGCGGTGCCGCCGCTCCGCCTCGCGGGGGGCTCGGGGGGCGCCCGGGGGGTCCCGGGGCTGTCCCGGGGGGTCCTGTGCCCATCCTGGAGGGTCCCGGGGCTGTCCCGGGGGGTCCCGGGGCTGTCCTGAGGGGTCCCGTGCCCATCCCGAGGGGTCCCGGGGCTGTTCCAGGGGGTCCCGGGGCTGTTCCAGGGGGTCCCGGGGTTGTCCCGGGGGGTCCCGGGGCTGTCCTGGAGGGTCCCGGGGCTGTCCCGGAGGGTCCCGTGCCCATCCCGAGGGGTCCCGGGCCCCCCCAGAACGCTCCGTGTCCATCCTGGGGGGTCCCGTCCCCATCTTGGGGGGTCCCGTGTCCATCCTGGGGGGTCCCTGCCCATTCTGGGGGGGTCTCCTCGGTTCTGGGGGGTCCTGGCCCCATCCCAGGGGGTCCCGCGTCCTCCCGGGGGTCTCAGTGTCCGTCCTGGGGGTCCCGTGTCCATCCCGGGGGACCCTCGGTCCGTCCCGAGGGGGTCGCGCCTGTCCCGGGGGGTCCCGGGCCCGTCCCGGGGGGTCGCGGGCCCTGCGGGGCCCCCCCGGTTCCGGTTCCAGCGGCGCCTCCGGCCACATCCAGTCTGCAACGGAGGGGAGGGGGCTCGGGCAGGGGTACGGGGGTCTCCCCGCAGTTCCGGGGGTCTCCCTGCCCATCCCGGGAGTCTCTCCCCATCCCGGGGGTCTCTCCCCGTCCCGGGGGTCTCTCCCCATCCCGGGGGTCTCCCCGCATTTCCAGGTGTCCCTGCCCGTCCCGGGGGTCTCTCCCCATCCCGGGGGTCTCCCCACATTTCCAGGTGTCCCTGCCCGTCCCGGGGGTCTCTCCCCATCTCGGGGATCTCCCCGCATTTCCAGGTGTCCCTGCCCATCCCGGGGGTCTCTCCCCATCCCGGGGGTCCCTCCCCATCCCCAGGTGTCCCTGCCCATCCCGGGGGTCTCTCCCCATCTCGGGGGTCTCCCCGCATTTCCAGGGGTCCCTGCCCATCCCGGGGGTCTCTCCCCATCCCGGGGGTCCCTCCCCCCCGCCGGGGGTCCCTCCCCCCCATCCCGGGGGTCCCTCTCTTACCGCGGCCCAGCAGGTGCAGCAGCAGCCCCTGGCCCAGCAGCATCTGCGCGCTGCGCAGGGTGCAGCCCCAGCCGCAGTCGGTGGTGCGGGGGGAACCGGGCAGCGCCGGGAACCCGCTCCGGTACGTCAGCCACAGGCGGGAGCGGAAATCCCGCCGGAACCGGGCCAGGTCCTCTGGGGAACCGGAGAGACACCGTGCGAGACCACCGGGACCGTCCCGGGATCCCTGAGACCACCCTGAGACCCCCGGGACCGCCCTGGGACCCCCGGGACCGCCCTGGGACCCCCAGAACCGCCCTGGGACCCCCGGGACCGCCCTGGGACCCCCGGGACAGCCCTGGGACCCCCGAGACCCCTGAGAGCACCCCGGGACCGCCCTGAGACCCCCGGGACCACCCTGAGACCCCCGGGACCGCCCTGGGACCCCCAGAACCGCCTTGAGACCCCCGGGACCGCCCTGGGACCCCCGAGACCCCTGAGAGCACCCCGGGACCGCCCTGGGACCCCCGGGGGTCCCGCTCGCCCCGAGCCCCCCCCGAGCCCCCCGCAGCCCCCCGGGGGTCCCGCTCACCCCCGTTGCCCGGTGCGTAGACCCTCCCCAGCAGGCACAGGGGGTCCCGCGGGCTGAAGTGGGGCCGCGGCCGCAGCGTCCAGCCTGGGGGAAACGGGGAACCGGGGGTCACCGGGGACACCGGGACACCGAAACCCCCGAACCCCCAAACCCCCAGATCCTGAGACCCCCGAACCCCGAATCCCGAATGTCCCGATATCCCGTTCCCGGTGTCCCGGTGTTCCCGGTGCCCCGGTGTTGCCGGTATGCCATTCCCTGTGTTCCCGGTGTTCCACTCCCAGTATCCCGTTCCCCGTATCCCGGTATCCCGGTATCCCGGTGTTCCCGGTGTTCCCGGTGTTCCCGGTGTCCCTCCCCCGGTGCCCCAGTGTCCCGGTATCCCCGTTCCGCACCGTATTTGACGCTGTTCCAGGCCGCGAGCACGCGGCCCCGCACGCGCTGCCCGCCCCGCTCTGTCCCGGGGGGGGGTCCCGGTCCCGGTGCCGGTGCCGGGGGGGGTCCCGGTCCCTCCCCCCCCCCGCTCATGGCGGCGGCGGCGCGCGGGGGGGCGGGGCCCCGGCGGGGGCGGGGCCAGAACGAGGAGGCGGGAGAGGGGCGGGGTCACGGCGTGTGGGCGGGATAATGCAAATCTCCGGTGCGTGGGCGTGGTCACGGCCAGTGGGCGGGGCCTGCGCCGGGACCCCGGGGCCGGGGGGGGCTCCGGGGCCGTCCCGGGGTCACTTCGGGACTTTGGGGCTCCCCCGGGGCACACCGGGAGCTCCCGGCGCCGTTCGGGGGTCCCGGGGTGGCCCCGGGGGGGTCCCGGGGGGGTTTTGGGGTCACACGGGAGCCACGGGACCCCACCCGCGTGACAGCGGGGAGGGGTCTCGGGGTCACCGCGGGGTCACGGGGGGGTCACGGGGACCCTCCCGGTACCGGCACCGGCCCCGGGGGACTCTTATTGCGGCGAGGGGCGTGTCCGTGACGTCACGGGGCGTGTCCCGGGCTCTTATCGCGGCGGGGGCTCCGCGCGCTGCTTAGTCACGGCCCCCCCCACGCCCCCCCGGCCCCGGGGCCGCGGCGCCAACCGGTGAGACCCCCAAAATATCCCCAAAAACCCCCGGGACCCCCGAATATCCCCCGGGACGCGCCGGTACCGGCACGGCACCGAGATCCCCGAAATCCCCCAAAATAACCCCGAAATAACCCCAAAATAGCCCTGGGAATCCCCCCCGAAACACCGAACCCCCCAAAATACACCCCGGGATCGGTACGGGCCGGGGAGACCCCGAAAATAGCCCAAAACACAGCCCGGGACTCCCCGAAATAGCGGCGGGACAGCTCCGGTACCGGGGGCGCTGCACGGGCCGTGAGACCGCCACGAAACAGACCCGAAACAGCCCCAAAGTAGCCCAAAAATAGCCCTAAAATAGCCCCAGAATAACCGCAAAATAGCCCTAAAATAGCGCCCGAAATAGCCCTAAAACAGCAGTGGAATAACCCCAAAACCAGCCCCGGAACAGCCCCAAAATAACCCCAATTATCTCCGAAACAGCCCCAAAATAGCCCCAAAACAGCCCCAAAATGCCCCAAAATGCCGCTCGGGACACCCTAAAATCCACCTCGGGACGCCCCGATATCGCACGGGCTGCGAGAGCCCCAAAATCCCCCAAATTCAACTCGGATGAGACCCCAAAAAGGTCCCTGCGCTGTGGGGGGGGCTGTGTCCCCCTCCCCGCCCTCCGTGCCTCAGTTTCCCCTGCTCCAACTCTGATATTTCCCCAAAATCCCATTGCAGGGAGTCCTGTTCCCCTCTGTGCCTCAGTTTCCCCATTCTAACCCCATTTTTTCCCCCCAAATCCCACTCCAGGGAGATCCTGTCCCCCTCCCCACCCTCTGTGCCTCAGTTTCCCCACTCTAATAGTGTTTTTCTCCTGCCACAGCCTCTCCGTCACCCCATAACCCATTCCAGGGAGTCCTGTCCCACTCCGTGCCTCAGTTTCCCTCCTCTAAGCCTGTTATTTGTCGCCCCCCAAATCCCATTTCAGGGAGTCCTGTCCCCCTCTGTGCCTCAGTTTCCCCACTCTAACCCCATTTTTTCTCCCCGAATTCCATTCCGGGAAGATCGTGTCCCCCTCCCCACGCTCCGTGCCTCAGTTTCCCCACTCTAACCCCGTTTTTCTCCCCCCACAGCCTCTCCATCACCCATAACCCACTCCAGGGAGATCCCGTCCCCCTCCCCACGCTCCGTGCCTCAGTTTCCCTCCTCTAATCATGTTTTTCTCCTTCCACAGCCTCTCCATCACCCAAACCCCACTCCAGTGAGATCGTGTCCCCCTCCCCACGCTCCGTGCCTCAGTTTCCCCGTCCTAATCCCGTTTTTCTCCCCCCACAGCCCCTCCGCCCGCCGCTCCCGCCGCCTCCCGCCATGTCGCGCCCGTCGCCGCCTCTCCCGGAGCTCCCGGCCGAGGTGACGCCGTCGCCGTGCTCGTCGCTGTCGCGGTTCACGCTGTCCGAGCACCCCGCGGCCGCGCTGGCGGCCATGAACGAGCTGCGGCTGCAGGGCCAGCTGTGCGATGTCACCCTGCGGGTGCGGCACCGCCGGGACCTGCCGCCCACCGAGCTGCGGGCGCACCGCGTGGTGCTGGCGGCGGCCAGCCCGGTGTTCCGGGCCATGTTCACGGCGGGGCTGCGGGAGCGCGGCCTGGCCGAGGTGCCCATCGAGGGCGTGCAGCCCGGCGCCATGCAGCGCCTGGTGGAGTTCGCCTACACGGCGGCCGTGGCCGTGGGCGAGCGCTGCGTGCTGCCGCTGCTGCACGGCGCCCTCATGTACCAGGTGCAGCCCGTGGTGGGCGCCTGCTGCGCCTTCCTGGGGGGGCAGCTGCACCCCAGCAACGCCATCGGCATCGCCGCGCTGGCCGAGCGCCTGGGCTGCGCCGAGCTGCTGCAGCGGGCGCGGGAGTACATCTACATGAACTTCGCTGAGGTATAGTGCAGCTTTTGGGGGGCTTTTGGGGGGATTTGGGGTCCTATCTGCAATGGGGGTACAGCACAGAGGGACCCTGGGCTGCACCGAGCTGCTGCAGAGAGCAAGGGAGTACATCTACATGAACTTCGCTGAGGTATGGGGGGGCTTGGGGGGATTTTGGGGGGCTTTGGGGTCCTATCTGCAATGGGGGTACAGCACAGAGGGACCCTGGGCTGCCTGGAGCTGCTGCAGAGAGCACGGGAGTACATCTACATGAACTTCGCCGAGGTACTGAAAGGGTCTGGGGGGCTTTTGGGGGGATTTGGGGTCCTGTCTGCAATGGAGGGACATGGTGATGGTCTCCGGGGCTGCCTGGAGCTGCTGCAGAGAGCACGGGAGTACATCTACATGAACTTCGCTGAGGTATAGTGCAGCTTTTGGGGGGCTTTTGGGGGGCTTTGGGGTCCTATCTGCAATGGGGGCACATGGTGATGGGACCCTGGGCTGCCTGGAGCTGCTGCAGCGGGCATGGGGGTACATCTACATCCACAGTTCCCTTTCGCTGAGGTACTGAAAGGGTTTGGAGGGGTTTTGGGGTCCTGTCAGCAACAGGGGAATCATCCCCCATTTTTTTTCCCTTTAGGTCTCCAAGCAGGAGGAGTTCCTCTCCCTGTCCCACTGCCATGGTGCCAGTTTTGGGGCTGATTTTTGCCATTTTCTCCCCATTTCCCCCAGGTGTCCAAGCAGGAGGAGTTCCTGTCCCTCTCCCACTACCAGAATATCATTTTTGGGTCGGTTTTGAGCTGATTTTTGCCATTTTTCTCACATTTTCTCCCCTCTTTCCCCAGGTGTCCAAGCAGGAGGAGTTCCTCTCCCTGTCCCACTGCCAGGGTATCATTTTGGGGTTGGTTTTGAGCTGATTTTTGCCATTTTTCTCACATTTTCTCCCCTCTTTCCCCAGGTGTCCAAGCAGGAGGAGTTCCTCTCCCTGTCCCACTGCCAGCTGGCCTCGCTGCTGAGCCGCGACGAGCTCAACGTGCGCTGCGAGTCCGAGGTGTTCCAGGCGTGCGTGGCGTGGGTGCAGCAGGACCGGGCGGCGCGGGCGCCGTTCCTGCCGGCGCTGCTGCGCGCCGTGCGCTGCCACGCGCTCACGCCGCGCTTCCTGCGCGCCCAGCTCCGCCGCGACCTGGGCCGCGACGCGCTGCGCTACCTGGCGCGCGTGTTCCGCGACCTGTCCCTGCACCGGCCCACGCCGGGCCCCCCGCCCTGCCGGACCCCCAAGGTGCGGCAGCTCATCTACGCGGCCGGCGGGTACCTGCGCCGGTCGCTGAGCACGCTGCAGGCGTTCGACCCCGACGGGGGCACCTGGGTGACGCTGGCCGAGATGGAGACGCCGCGCTCGGGGCTGGGGGGCTGCGTGGTCGGGGGGCTTTTCTACGCCGTGGGCGGGAGGAATAACTCGGCCGAGGGCAACACGGACTCGGCGGCCGTGGAGTGCTACAACCCCGTGAGCGGGCGCTGGGCGCCCTGCGCCGCCATGAGCGTGCCCAGGAACCGCATCGGGCTGGGCGTCATCGACGGGCTCATCTACGCCGTGGGCGGCTCGCACGGCTGCACGCACCACTGCTCCGTGGAGAGGTGAGAAATGGGGGGAAAAATGGGGGTAAAAATGGGGCTGGGGGGGCCCATGGGTGCACACACCACTGCTCCGTGGAGAGGTGAGAAATGGGGGTAAAAATGGGGCTGGGGGGGGCCCACGGGTGCACCCACCACTGCTCCATGGAGAGGTGAGAAATGGGGGAAAATGGGGCAAAAATGGGGCTGGGGGAAATGGGGCTGGGGGAGCCCATGGGTGCAGGCACCACTGCTCCGTGGAGAGGTGAGAAATGGGGGAAAAGGGGCTGGGGGAAATGGGGGTAAAAATGGGGCTGGGGGAGCCCATGGGTGCACGCACCACTGCTCCGTGGAGAGGTGAGAAATGGGGGGAAATGGGGGCAAAAATGGGGCTGGGGATAAAAATGGGCCTGGGGGGGCCCATGGGTGCACCCACCACTGCTCCGTGGAGAGGTGAGGGTAAAAATGGGTCTGGGGGGGTCTCACAGTGGGGTTTGGGGGTCTCACAGTGGGGTTTGTGCCCCTCTGGGGCTCTCACATCGCGGTTTGTGGGGTCTGGGGGTGCCGGGGGGGGGTCTCACCGTGGGCTTTGGGGGCTCCCGGGCCCTGACCCCGCCGTGCCCCCCCAGGTACGAGCCCGAGCGGGACGAGTGGGCGCAGGTGGCGCCCATGGGCACGCGGCGCATCGGGGTCGGGGTGGCCGTGCTGCACCGGCTGCTCTACGCCGTGGGCGGCTTCGACGGCAGCGCCCGCCTGAGCTCGGCCGAGCGCTACCACCCCGAGCGGGACCGGTGGCAGCCCATCGCGCCCATGGCCACCGTCCGCAGCGGCGCAGGTGGGGATCTGAGGGCTCCCGGAGGGGTTTGGGGGGGATTTGGGGGGTCCTGGAGGGGTCTGGGGGGGATTTGGGGGGTCCCGGAGGGGTCTGGGGGGGATTTGGGGGGGTTTATGGGGGCTGATCCCACCCCGAGCGGGACCGGTGGCAGCCCATCGCACCCATGGCCACCGTCCGCAGCGGCGCAGGTGGGGATTTGAGGGGTCCCGGAGGGGTCTGGGGGGGATTTCGGGGGTCCTGGGGGGATTTGGGGGGGATTTGGGGGGGTTTATGGGGGCTGATCCCACCCCGAGCGGGACCGGTGGCAGCCCATCGCCCCCATGGCCACCGTCCGCAGCGGCGCAGGTGGGGATTTGAGGGGTCCCCGAGGGATTTGAGGGGTCCCCGAGGGATTTGGGGGGTCCCTGAGGGGTTTGAGGGGTCCCTGAGGGGTTTGGGGGGGTCCAGGCGGGGCTGGGGGTGTCAGGGGGGTCCTGGATGGGGTCTCAGAGGGGTTTGGGGGGCTCCCAGTAGAGTCCTAGAGGGAGTTCCGGGACCCCATCCCTGTCACGGTCACCATCCAGGTGGAGCTGGGGGCATTAAGATGGGTTGGGGGCTCCCTGGGGGTCCCTGGGGGGGTCGCTGAACCCCATTTTGGGGGTCCCGCAGGCGTGTGCGCCCTCGGGAACTGCCTGTACGCCATGGGGGGCTACGACGGCACCCAGCAGCTGAGCAGCACCGAGCGCTTCCAGGCCGACACCGAGACCTGGAGCTTCGTGGCGCCCATGGGGCAGCGCCGGAGCGCGCTGGGGGTGACGGCCTTCAGGGGCAGGATCTACGTGCTGGGTATGGGGGGTCCTGGGGGGCTTTGGGGGTCCCTGGGGTCTGTGTTACCCAGGGGGTGACGGCCTTCAGGGGCAGGATCTACGTGCTGGGTACGGGGGCTTTGGGGGGCTCTGGGGGGCTTTGGGGGGTCTGTGTTACCCTGGGGGTGACAGCCTTCAGGGGCAGGATTTACGTGCTGGGTATGGGGGGCACTGGGTGGTCCTGGGGAGGCACTTGAGGGGTCATTTGAGGGGTTTTTGGGGGGCTCTTGGGGTCTGTATTACCCTGGGGGTGACGGCCTTCAAGGGCAGGATCTACGTGCTGGGTACAGGGGGCTTTGGGGGGTGATTTGGGGGGAATTGAAGGGTTTTGGGGGGGAATTGAAGGGTTTTGGGGGGAATTGAAGGGTTTTTGGGGGACCCCGGGGTCTCTTTGGGGTTCTGGGCTCTGTGTGCGACTCCTGCTGTGTTTCTGGGGGCGTTTCTGGGGTATTTTGGGGCAGTTTCTGAGGGGGTTTCTGGGGTGTTTCTGTGTGAGTTTTCTGGGGGGATTTCTGGGGAGGTTTCTGGGGGGGTTTTGGGGTGTTTTGGGTGGGTTTCTCAGAGGGATTTTGGGGTGTTTTGGGGGGGTTTCTCAGGGGGATTTTGGGTGGGTTTCTCAGGGGGATTTTGGGGAGTTTTGGGGGGGTTTCTCAGGGGGATTTTGGGGTGTTTTGGGGGGGTTTCTCAGGGGGATTTTGGGGTATTTTGGGGGGGTTTCTCAGGGGTATTTTGGGGTGTTTTCTCAGGGGGATTTTGGGGTGTTTTGGGGGGGTTTCTCAGGGGGATTTTGGGGTGTTTGGGGGGGGTTTCTCAGGGGGATTTTGGGGTGTTTTGGGGGGGTTTCTCGGGGGTATTTTGGGGGAGTTTCTCTGGGGTATTTTGGGGTGTTTATGGGGGGGTTTCTCAGGGGTATTTTGGGGTATTTTGGGTAGGTTTCTCAGGGGGATTTTGGGGGGGTTTCTCAGGGGTATTTTGGGGTGTTTATGGGTAGGTTTCTCAGGGGTATTTTGGGGTATTTTGGGTAGGTTTCTCAGGGGGATTTTGGGGGGGTTTCTCAGGGGTATTTTGGGGGGGTTTCTCAGGGGGATTTTGGGATGTTTTGGGGGGGTTTCTCAGGGGGATTTGGGGGTGTTTTGGGGGGGTTTCTCAGGGGGATTTTGGGGGGGTTTCTCGGGTATTTTGGGGGGGTTTCTCAGGGGTATTTTGGGTGGGTTTCTCAGGGGGATTTTGGGGTGTTTTGGGGGGGTTTCTCAGGGGTATTTTGGGGTATTTTGGGGGGGTTTCTCAGGGGGATTTTGGGGTATTTTGGGGTGTTTTGGGGGTGCTTTGGGCTCACCCCTCTCCCCAAACAGGGGGCTACGACGGCCACTCCTTCCTGGACTCCATGGAGTGCTACGACCCCGCGGGGGACGCCTGGACGGCGGTGACGCCGCCGATGCCGTCGGGGCGCAGCGGGCTGGGCGTGGCCGTCACCGTGGAGCCCTGCCACGCCCGGGAGCCCCCCCCCGAGGACGAGGAGCCCCCCCCGGGCGGGCCCTGCTGACCCCGGCGCCGCCGGGGGGGGGCCGGGGGTGGGGGCGCTCCGGGCGCGCCCGAAATTCCGGAATTTTTCCCCAGAATCCCCCCCAAAATCCATCCCCCCGCCGGCGGCAGGGAGGGGTGCAGAGACCCCCCCCCCCAAATAAAAAAGGTCACAGGACTTTTCCCTCCCCTCCTCGAGGTCAGGTTTGGGCGTTTTGCCGACTCCCAGACGCGGGAAGAATAAAGAGGTGTGTGGTTTAATGGGTTTAATGGGGAGGGGTCCCTCGCTGTGGTTTGATGGGGAGGGGTCTCACGGTGCCAGCGGCTCGCGGGGCAGCACCGGGGGTCTCCGGGCTCTCCACTCGGTGGGCACCAGCCCCCAGAGGAAGTCGCTGACGAAGGTGCCCGAGTGCTGCGCCCCGTCCAGGTCCAGGGGCACGGCGATGTCGGGGCCGTAGTGAACTGGGGAGGGGGCAAAATTGGGGAGGGGGTCAGGGGCTGGGGGGGACCGGGGGGGTTTGAGGTTTTTGGGGTTTTTTTGGGGTGGTTTTGGGGTTTTTTTGGGGGGTTTTAGGGGGGTTTTTTGGGGGTGGTTTCAGGGTTTTTTTTAGTTTTTTTGGGTTTTTTTGGGGGGTTTGTTGGGGTGTTATTTTTGGTTTTTTTGGGGGGTTTTGGGGATTTTTTGGGTTTTTTTTGGGGGTGGTTTTGGGGTTTTTTTGGAGTATTTTTGGGTTTTCTTGGCTATTTTTGAGGTGTTCTTGGGGTGTTTTTGGGGGGATTTTGGGGTCACTCACCCCCTTGGATGCACCCAGGGGTCCCAGGGGTATTTTTGGGGCGTCTTTGGGGTTTTTTGGGGGTGTTTTTGGGGGGTTTTTGGGTCACTCACCCCCTCGGATGCGCCCGGGCTCGGCGCTGCAGTCCCAGTCGATCCTGCTGATCTCGTAGTACAGCTGGGCCACGTACCTGGGGGGGGATTGGGGGGCTCAGGGGGCGTCTGGGGGTGCTCTGGTGGGTCTGGGGGTCTCTGTGCTCACTCACACGTCGGGAGGAAGGCTGTGCTCCTCATCCTCCTCGTCCTGGTTCTGCTGCAGCTGCTCCTGCAGCTCCTGCAGGGCCCGGCGCAGCGCCGTGCCGGGGTCAAGGCAAACACACACACACAAAAAAAAAACCCCCAAAATCCACCCAAATTCCACTCAAACAAACCCCAAAATGCAGAAGAGCCTCAGGATATTGCGTTCTGTCCCTGGCAGTGCCCAGGCTGCCCTGGGCCTGGCACAGCTCCGTGTCCAGCTCCTGCCTGCGGCCCCGGAGCCGCTGCGCGTCGGCCTGGGCGCCCCGGAGGCGATGGCAGAGCCCGGCCTCGGCCTCGGCCAGACCTGGGGGGAAAAACGGGGGGATATAGGGGGCACTGAGGGGCTGTTTGGGGTCAGGACAGGGGGCTGAGGGGCTTGGGGGCTGTTTGGGGGGCAATACAGGGGTCTGGGGGAAGGACAGGGGCCTGAGCAATGGCAGAGCCCGGCCTCGGCCTCAGCCAGACCTGAGGGGAAAAACGGGGAAATGGGGGGCATTGGGGGGCACTGAGGGGGCTGGGGGGCTGTTTGGGGGTACCCATGGGTCTGGGGGAAGGACAGAGGCCTGGGCGCCCCGGAGGCGATGGCAGAGCCCGGCCTCGGCCTCGGCCAGACCTGGGGGGAAAAACGGGGAAATGGGGGGGAAAAACGGGGAAATGGGGGGCACTGGGGGGCACCCAGGGGCTGGGGGGCTGTTTGGGGGGCAATACAGGGGTCTGGGGGGGCACTGGGGGCTGTTTGGGGGGCACCCATGGGTCTGGGGGAAGGACAGGGGCCTGAGCGATGGCAGAGCCCGGCCTCGGCCTCGGCCAGACCTGAGGGGAAAAACGGGGAAATGGGGGGCACTGGGGGCTGTTGGGGGCAATACAGGGGGCTGGGGGGTACCCAAGGGGCCTGGGGGACAGCAAGGGATGTTTGGGGGACAGTGGGGGCTGTTTTGGGGGTATTTAGAGCTGGTTTGGGGTGTTTTGTGTTGCCCACCCTGTGCCAGCTCCCGTGCCCGGCCCTGCGCCTCCCTGATCCGCATGTCAGTGAGGGTTTTGGGGTGTCAGCGAGGATTTTGGGGGTGTTTTGGGGTATTTATGGCTGTTTTGTGTTACCCACCCTGTGCCAGCTCCCGTGCCTGGCCCTGCACCTCCCTCAGCTGTGTCAGTGAGGGTTTTGGGCTGTTTAGGGCTGTTTGTTTTGGGGCTGTTTTGGGGTATTTAGGGTCACCCACCCTGAGCCAGCTCCCGTGCCTGGCCCTGCCTGTCAGTGAGGGTTTCGGGGTGTTTGTTTTGGGCTGTTTTGGGGTATTTACGGCTGTTTTGTGTTACCCACCCCGTGCCAGCTCCCGTGCCCGGCCCTGCGCCTCCCTGAGCTGTGTCAGTGACAATGTTTTGGGGTGTTTAGGGCTGTTTTGGGGTGTCAGTAAGGATGCTCTGGGGCTGTTTTGTGTCACCGACCTTCAGCCAGCTCCCGTGCCCGGCCCTGCGCCTCCCGGACCCGCCGGTGCAGCCGCTCCCGCCGGTGCAGCCCCCGCCGCAGCAGCTCCTCGACGCCGCCCGAGCTCAGCTGCCGCAGCAGCTCCTGGCTCTGCTGCTCCACCACCGCCACCGCGGGGAGCCCGCCGGCGTCCTGGAACCGGGGGAACACCGGGGAACAGCGGGGGAAAACGGGGACAGGGAACGGGAACGGGAAGGGGACAGAAACGGGAGGGAAATGGGGACGGGAACGGGGGGAAACAGGACAGGGACAGGGCAGGAACGGGAACAGAGACGGGGATGGGAACGAGGACGGGGAACGGGACAGGAACGAGGGGAAACGGGGAGAGAACGGGACAGGGAACGGCAGGGAAAGAGGGCAGGAATGGGACAGGGACGGGACGAGGAACGGGGATGGGAGCGGGGATGGAGAAATGAAAGGCAACGGGGAGAAACAGGGTCAGGAATGGGGACGGGAACGAGACGGGGAACGGGGAGAAAACGGGGATGGAGAAATGTCAGGGACGGCGAGAAAACGGGAGAAAACGGGGATGGAGAAATGTCAGGGACGGGGAGAAAACGGGAGAAAACGGGAGAAAACGGGGATGGAGCGAAAAGCGGCGCCGAAGCCTGAGGGGGTTCGGACCCCCCGACCCCCAGTGGCACCCCCGGAGCCCGCGCTCCATCCCCGGGGCCATCTCCCCTCCCTCCCCGCCCGTTTTTCCCCAGTATTTCCCCGTTTTTCCCCATTTTCCCCGTTTTTTACCATTTTTCCGCTTTCTCCCCGCGCTCCCTCCCGCGCAGTTTGAACCGGGCGGGGCCGCTCCGCGCATGCGCAGCCCCGCCCCCTCGTCTCATTGGTTCCGCCCACCCCCTCTGCTCTCCCCTCGATGGTTCCGCCCGCCCCGTGTGTAACCGCGTCTGCGTCCCTCCCGCCCCGCGGCCCCGGCGCTTTGGTTCCGGGCGGCGGCGCGGAGCCTCTCCGGTGATGGCGGCGGAGGCGGCGGCGGGCGGCGCGAGCCGCGGGCTCTGGGGGCGCCTGGGGGACACGCGGCTCGGTGAGGGGGGCCCGGAGGCTCTCAGGGTGACGGGAATTTGGTGGGCGGACCCCGGGGCCTTGCGGGAGCGGTGCCGGGGGGTTCCGGTGGGGGCGGAGCGGCGATTCGGGCCCCCGGGAGGGTCTGGGAGGGTTCCCCGTAACCCACGGGGGGTCTCGGGGGGGTCCGCAGCCCCTCCCATTGTCCCGCCTGGCCCCGCCTCCGCTGTGACCCCCCCTGACCCCTTTGACCCCCCGTGACCCCCGTGACCTCCTCGGTTCCCGGGTTCCCCTCGTGACCCCGCTGACCCCACCGTGACCCCCGGCTCCCCCCGGTTCCGCGTGACCTCCCCGTTCCCCGGTGTTCCCCCAGTTCCCCCCCCCCCGTTCCTCGTTACCCACGGTTCCCCCGGTAACCCCCCCCGTTCCCGTTCCCATTTCCCGGTTCCCGTTCCCCCCGTAGCTCTGTGGCTCCGCGCTCTCTCCCTGATTCCCGGTTCCCATTCCCGTTAACCCCCGTTAATTCCCGGTTCCCGTTCCCCCCGTAGCTCTGTGGCTCCGCGCTCTCTCTCCGTTCCCCGTTAACCCCCGTTATCTCCCGTTATCCCGCAGGTCTCTGGCTCCGCGCTGCCCCCCATTCCCGTTCCCGTTAACCCCCGTTAATTTCCCGTTATCCCGCAGGTCTGTGGCTCCGCGCTCTCTCTCTGTTCCCCGTTAACCCCCGTTAACCCCCGTTAATCCCCTTTAATTTCCCGTTATCCCGCAGGTCTCTGGCTCCGCGCTCTCTCTCTCTGTTCCCCGTTATCTCTCGTTAACCCCCGTTATCTCCCGTTATCTATCCCGCAGCTCTCTGGCTCCGCGATTCCCGGTTCCCATCCCCGTTAACCCCCGTTTTCTCCCGTTCCCCCGCAGGTCTCTGGCTCCGCGCTCTCTCTCTGTTCCCCGTTAACCCCCGGTAATTCCCGTTATCTATCCCGCAGGTCTCTGGCTCCGCGCTGCCCCCCGTTAACCCCCGTTATCTCTGGCAGGTCTGTGGCTCCACGCTCTCTCTCTGTTCCCCGTTAACCCCCGTTATCCCCCGTTATCCCCCGCAGCTCTCTGGCTCCGCGCTCTCTCTCTGTTCCCCGTTAACCCCCGGTAATTCCCGTTATCTATCCCGCAGGTCTCTGGCTCCGCGCGCTGCTCCGCGATTCCCGGTTCCCATCCCCGTTAACCCCCGTTATCCCCCGTTCCCCCGCAGGTCTCTGGCTCCGCGCGCTGCTCCGCGATTCCCGGTTCCCATCCCCGTTATCCCCCGTTAATCCCCGTTAATTTCCCGTTATCCCGCAGGTCTGTGGCTCCGCGCTGCCCCCCGTTAACCCCCGTTATCCCCCGTTATCCCGCAGATCTCTGGCTCCGCGCTCTCTCTCTGTTCCCCGTTAACCCCCGTTATCTCCCGTTATCTATCCCGCAGGTCTCTGGCTCCGCGCGCTGCTCCGCGATTACTCCTCGTCGCTGCGCGAAGCCGCCGCCTCCGCCCGCCGCCGCCCGCTCGTGGCGGCCGCCTCGCTGTCGGCGCTGGCGCTCGGCGCGGCCCTGGCGCGCTCGGTGCCGGACCGGGGCTCGCTGGAGGCGGCGGCGGTGGCGGCGGGGGCGGCGCTGGGGCGGCTCCCGCCGGGCTCGCGCAGCCCCCGGGCCGAGCGCCACGTGCAGCGGCTGCTGCGGCTGCGGGAGCGGCGCCGGCTCCGCGTGCGCAGCTTCGGCGTCGTGGCCGTGGCGGGCGCGGACCCGCACGGCGCCGAGCCCGCGCTGTACCGGGCGCGCTGCCCGCACCTGCGGCCGCGCCCGTGGGACCGGGGCGCGCTGCTGGACCTGGGCTTCGCCGGGCGCTGGTGGCTGCTGGAGGCGGCGCTGCGCGACTGCGACGTCAACGAGGAGGAGTTCGGGGCGCTGCCGGAGCCGCTGCGGCGCCTGGAGCCCGGCGCGCTCCGCTCCGAGCGCAACGAGCGCCTGCACCGCGAGAGCCGCCGCGCCGTGCTGCTCAGCGAGGCCGACATCGGCGACGACGACGGGCGGTGAGGGGTTAATGGAGGGTTCGGTGCGGTTCGAGAGTTGTGCGGGGATTTGTCAAAAAAAACCCCATAAAAATCTCAACCCCCCCCCAAAAAACCCGCAAAAAATCACCCCAAAAACTCCAAAAAACCTCCAAAATAAAAACTGAAAAAAAAACCCAAAATAACTCCAAAAACCCCAAAACGCGAGAGCCGCCGCGCCGTGCTGCTCAGCGAGGCCGACATCGGGGACGACGGGCGGTGAGGGGTTAATGGAGGGCTCGGTGCGGTTCGAGAGTTGTTGAGTTCTGCGGGCATTTGTCCCCCCCAAAAAAACCCCATAAAAATCTCAAACCCCCCCCAAAAAAACCGCAAAAAAATCACCCAAAAAACTCCAAACAACCTCCAAAATAAAAACTGAAAAAAACCCCAAAATAACTCCAAAAACCCCAAAATGGGAGAGCCGCCGCGCCGCGCTGCTCAGCGAGGCCGACATCGGCGACGACGGGCGGTGAGGGGTTAATGGAGGGTTCGGCGCGGTTCGAGAGTTCTGCGGGGATTTGTCCAAAAAAACCCCATAAAAATCTCAAACCCCCCCCCCCAAAAAACCCGCAAAAAAATCACCCCAAAAACTCCAAAAAACCTCCAAAATAAAAACATAAAAACTGAAAAAAAAAATCAAAATAACTCCAAAAAACCCAAAGCGGGAGAGCCGCCGCGCCGTGCTGCTCAGCGACGCCGACATCGGCGACGACGACGGGCGGTGAGGGGTTAATGGAGGGCTCGGTGCGGCTCGAGAGTTCTGCGGGGATTTGTACCCAAAAGAAAAAAAACATAAAAATCCCAAACCCCCCAAAAAACCCGCAAAAAATCACCCAAAAAACTCCAAAAAACCTCCAAAATAAAAACTGAAAAAAAACCCAAAATAACTCAAAAAACCCCAAAGCGGGAGAGCCGCCGCGCCGTGCTGCTCAGCGAGGCCGACATCGGGGACGACGGGCGGTGAGGGGTTAATGAAGGGTTCGGTGCGGTTCGAGAGTTGTCGAGTTCTGCGGGCATTTGTCCCCCCCAAAAAAAACCCCATAAAAATCTCAAACCCCCCCCAAAAAACCCGCAAAAAATCACCCAAAAAACTCCAAAAAGCCTCCAAAATAAAAACTGAAAAAAACCCAAAATAACTCCAAAAACCCCAAAATGGGAGAGCCGCAGCGCCGTGCTGCTCAGCGAGGCCGGCATCGGCGACGACGGGCGGTGAGGGGTTAATGGAGGGTTCGGTGCGGTTCGAGAGTTCTGCGGAGATTTGTCCAAAAAATACACACGAAAAAACCCAATAAACTCCCCCCCGAAAATCAACAAAACCTCCCCCAAAAAACCCTCCAAAAAAAAAAAAAACCAAAAAAACAGAAAGCCCCCAAAAATCCCAAACCGGGAGAGCCGCAGCGCCGTGCTGCTCAGCGACGCCGACATCGGGGACGACAGGCAGTGAGGGGTTAATAAAAGGGTTTGGTGTGGTTTGGAGTTCTGCGGGGATTTGTCCCAAAAAACCCCAAAAAAACCCACCAAAAAAGTCCAAAAAAACCAAAAAACACCAAAAAAGTCCAAAAAAACCCAATAAAAACCCCCCAAAACCCAATAAAACCCACCCCAAAAAACCAAACAAACCCCCCCCAAAAAAACCAAACAAACACAATTAAAACCCAAAACACTCCCAAAAACCAAAAAATAAAACAAAAAAATCCCCCCAAAAAACCCAAAAAAGCCTCTAAAAACCAATAAGCCTCCCCCCCCAAAAAACCCAGAAAGCTCCAAAAAAAACAAACAAAAAAACCCAATAAAAACCCAAAACCGAAACAAAACAAAAAACCCAACTAAAAAAAAAAATCCAACCAAAATAAAAACAAAAAATCCCAAAGAAAACAAGAACAAAGCAAAAAAAAAAAAAAAAAAAATCCCCAAAAAACCAAAAAAGAAGTGGAGGTGGAATTTTCGGATGTGGGATTTTGGGTGTGAGATTTTGGGTGTGGAAATTCCCAGGTGGGCATTTGGGTGTTTATTGGGG
This sequence comes from Passerculus sandwichensis, assembly GCA_031885435.1. Classification (NCBI taxonomy): domain Eukaryota; kingdom Metazoa; phylum Chordata; class Aves; order Passeriformes; family Passerellidae; genus Passerculus; species Passerculus sandwichensis. The sequence goes on along the minus strand of CM063157.1, from coordinate 9,094,146 downwards.
TGGGGTTTGGGTGTTTTTTTGAGCGTTTCTTGGGCGTTTATTGAGATTTTTTTGGGGGTGGTTTTCAGGTGTTTTTGAGGTATTTTTTTGGGTGTTTACTGAGATTTTTTGGGTGTTTATTGAGAGTTTTTTGCGGTCTTTATTGAGGTTTTTTGGGGGGTATTTTTGAGGTGTTCATTGAGATTTTTTTGGCTGTTTATTGATTTTTTTTGGCGTTTATTCAGGGTTTTTTTGGGTGTTTCTTGCCCTCGGTTTCGGGGTCCCCCCTCAGACCCCCAGCTCGGCCTTGGGGTGCAGCAGCTGCTGCTCCTGGGGGTCTCCATCCCCCGGGGGGGCGTCCAGGGGGTCCCCCGGGGGGTCCCCGAGCTCCTCCAGGGGCTGGAACTGCAAATCCTCCTTGGCCAGGCTGCGGAACGGGGGGCGCCCCAAAAAACCAAAAATCATCCCCAAAAAAGCCAAAAATCATCCCCAAAATAACCAAAAATCATCCCCCCAAAACCCCCAAAATCATCCCCAAAATAACCAAAAATCACCCCCCAAAAAACCCAAAAATCATCCCCAAAATAACCAAAAATCATCCCCAAAATAACCAAAAATCACCCCCCAAAAAACCCAAAAATCATCCCCAAAAAAACCCCAAAATCATCCCCAAAATAACCAAAATCATCCCCAAAAAACCCAAAATCACCCCCAGGGAACCCAAAAACCAAAATCGTCTCCAAAAAACCCCAAAAAAATCATCCCCGGGGAACCCCCAAAAACCCCAAAATCACCTCCAAAAAAACCAAAATCATTCCCAGGGAACCCCAAAAAAAAACCCTCAAAAATCATCCCTAAATACCTCAAAAAAACCCAAAAATCCCTCCCCAGGAACCCCCAAAACCCAAAAATCCCTCCCCGGGAACCCAAAAATCCTCCCAAGAAATCCCCCAAAAACCCCAAACAGTCCCCAGAAACCCCAAAAATCCTCACCAGAACCCCCAAACCCCTCCCTAAACACCCCAAAAAAACCCAAATTCTCCCCAGAAACCCCAAAAAAACCCCAAAATCCTCCCCGAGAACCCCAAAAACCTCCCCAGAAAACCCCAAAAAATCCGAAATCCCTCCCGGTTTTGGGGAATCCCGGGATTTTGGGGGAACCCCGGGACTTCGGGCGGATCCGGGGGTTTTTGGGGGTCCCGGTATTTTGGGTCGGGGGTCCCGCCGCTCACGTGACGTCGAAGGCGGAGCCGCGGAAGGGGCGGCGCGGGGGGGGGCGCGGCCGCGGCCGTGTAGGGCGGGCGGGGGGCGGCGGCGTCCCAGAAGCGATCCCGCTCCGGCTCCGGCACCGCCCCGTGCAGCTCGTCCACGGCCAGCATCGACACCTGCGGGCACGGGGCAGCCCTGGCACACCTGGGGGCACCTGGGGGTACCACTGATACACCTGGGGGCACCTCTGACACACCTGGGGGCACCTGGGGGCACCTGGGGACCCCACCTCCCCCGTGCAGCTCGTCCACGGCCAGCATCGACACCTGCGGGCACGGGGGCAGCCCTGGCACACCTGGGGGCATCTCTGACACACCTGGGGGCACCTGGGGGCAGCCCTGGCACACCTGGGGGCACCTGGGGGCATCCCTGATACACCTGGGGGCACCTGCGGGTCAGCCCTGGCACACCTGGGGGCACCTGGGAACCCCACCCCCCCCATAGAGCTCGTCCACGGCCAGCATCGACACCTGCGGGCACGGGGGCAGCCCTGGCACACCTGGGCACACCTGGGGGTACCACTGACACACCTGGGGGCACCTCTGATACACCTGGGGGCGCCACTGACACACCTGGGGTCATCCCTGACACACCTGGGGGTACCACTGACACACCTGGGGGCACCTGGGGGTACCACTGACACACCTGGGGGCACCTCTGACACACCTGGGGGCATCCCTGACACACCTGGGGGTACATGGGGGTACCACTGACACACCTGGGGGCGCCTCTGACACACCTGGGGTCATCTCTGACACACCTGGGGGCATCCCTGACACACCTGGGGGTCAGCCCTGACACACCTGGGGGCACCTGGGGGCATCCCTGACACACCTGGGCACACCTGGGGGCATCCCTGACACACCTGGGGGCACCTGGGGGCACCTCTGACACACCTGGGGGCGCCTCTGACACACCTGGGGCCATCTCTGACACACCTGGGGGCATCCCTGACACACCTGGGGGCATCCCTGACACACCTGGGGTCATCCCTGACACACTTGGAGACACCACTGACACACCTGGGGGCATCTCTGACACACCTGGGGGTGTCCCTGACACACCTGGGCACACAGACCCCCCCATAAACCACCTGTGCCCCCCTGCACTCACCTGGAAGTTGCGGTCGATCAGGGTGTTGGTCTCGAAGTCGTCATCATCCTCCCCGAAAGGGTTAATGAGCTGCTCTGCCACCTGCGGGAGCCAGCACGGGGTCAGGTGTGTGCCCAGGTGTGCCCAGGTGTGCTCCCCATGTCCCCAGGTGTGCCCAGGTGTGCCCCAGGTGTATCCCATGTGTGCCCAGGTGTGCCCCAGGTGTATCCCATGTGTGCCCAGGTGTGCTCCCCATGCCCTCAGGTGTGCCCAGGTGTGCCCAGGTGTGTTCCCCATGTCCCCGGGTGTGCCCCAGGTATACCCAGGTGTGCCCAGCTGTGCCCAGGTGTGTCCCCCATGCCCCCAGGTGCCCCTGGCACACCTTGAGCCATCCCATGTAGAAGAAGAACTGCAGCAAGGTGAGCACGGGCACACCCAGCTGTGTCCCAGCTGTGCCCAGGTGTGTCCCCCATGCCCCCAGGTGCCCCTGGCACACCTTGAGCCATCCCATGTAGAAGAAGAACTGCAGCAAGGTGAACACGGGCATGCCCAGGTGTAGCCCAGGTGTGCCCAGGTGTATCCCCCATGCCCCCAGGTGTACCCCAGGTGCGCCCAGCTGTGCCCAGGTGTACCTTGAGCCATCCCACGTAGAAGAAGAACTGCAGCAAGGTGAACACGGGCACGCCCAGGTCCAGCTCGTGCCCGGGGTAGCCCTGGGCGGGGTCCAGGAACTGCCGGCCCACCAGGCAGGTGAGGAAAAAGGTGTACACGGCGATGGTGACCACCTGGGACAGACAGACGGACAGACAGACAGGGGGACACGGTCACCACTGGGGTTGGGGGCACCTCGCCGTCACCCCCGTGTCACCCCCCAGGTATCCCCCAGGTGTCCCCAGCCCTGTCCCAGGTGTCCCCCAGGTGTCCCCCAGGTGTCCCCAGCCCTGTCCCAGGTGTCCCCTCGTTGTCCCTCACGTGTCCCCGGGGATGCTCCCAGGTGTCCCCAGCCCTGTCCCAGGTGTCCCCCAGGTGTCCCCAGCCCTGTCCCAGGTGTCCCCAGGTGTCCCCAGCCCTGTCCCAGGTGTCCCCCAGTTGTCCCTCACGTGTCCCCGGGGATGCTCCCAGGTGTCCCCAGCCCTGTCCCAGGTGTCCCCCAGGTGTCCCCTCACTCCCCCCGGGTGTCCCCAGGTGCTCCCCGTGCCCACCTGGGTGCCCCCCGTGCCCACCTGCGTGTACACCAGCGGGACGCTGATCCAGTCGTAGTGGAACAGGAGGCTGCAGTGGGCCCGGAACCGGTTCAGCTCCTGGGGGGCACCGGGGGGGTCTCAGGGGGGTTTTAGGGGGTCCCTGGGGTGGTTCAGGGGGTGGTTCTGGGGGTCCCGGGGGTCCCGGGTACCTCCATGAGCAGCTTGAGCGCGCAGTCGTCCCCGATGCGCCCCGAGCAGAGGTTCAGGGGGGTTTAGGGGGTCTCAGGGGGTCTCGGGAGGGTTTAGGGAGGGGTCTCAGGGGGTCCCGGGGGTCTCAGGGGGCCCCAGGGGGTCTCAGGGGGTCTCAGGAGGGTTTGGGGAGGGGTCTCAGGGGGTCCCGGGTACCTCCATGAGCAGCTCGAGCGCGCAGCCGTCCCCGATGCGCCCCAAGCAGAGGCTCAGGGGGGATTCAGGGGGCCCCGGGGGTCTCAGGAGGTCTCAGGGGGGGTTTAGGGGGTCTCAGGAGGGTTTGGGGAGGGGTCTCAGGGGGTCCCGGGTACCTCCATGAGCAGCTCGAGCGCGCAGTCGTCCCCGATGCGCCCCGAGCAGAGGTTCAGGGGGGATTCAGGGGGTCCCGGGGGTCTCAGGGGGTTCAGGGGGGGTTCAGGGGGGTCTCGGGAGGGTTTGGGGAGGGGTCCCGGGGGTCCCGGGTACCTCCATGAGCAGCTTGAGCGCGCAGTCGTCCCCGATGCGCCCCGAGCAGAGGTTCAGGGGGGATTCAGGGGGTCCCGGGGGTCTCAGGGGGTCCCGGGGGTCTCAGGGGGGGTTCAGAGGGGGGTTAGGGGGTCTCGGGAGGGTTTGGGGAGGGGTCTCCGGGGGTCCCGGGTACCTCCATGAGCAGCTTGAGCGCGCAGTCGTCCCCGATGCGCCCCTCCTGCCGCGCCCGCCCCGCCAGCGCCCCGAACCAAACGCACGGGACCCAGAACTTGTTGTAGGGCGAGCGCAGAGCCTCGAGGCGGCGCCGCTCCTCCCGCGTCAGGAACCCTGCGGGATGGGACACCGGGTGACGTCATCGCCGAGCCGTGACGTCATCGCTGAGCCATGATGTCATCACTGGGCTGTGACGTCACCCCTGAGCCATGACGTCACTCCTGAGCTGTGATGTCATGCAGTGGGCGATGACATCGCTCCTGAGCCGTGACATCACCCTACATCCTGGTGACATCACTGGTCACTCATTGGCCCACGCCACACAGTCAGTGGTCACTCAATGGTCAGCCTCTGGTCACTCAATGGTCACTCAATGGTCACTCAATGGTCACTCAGTGGTCACTCAGTGGTCACTCAATGGTCACTCAGGGGTCACTCAATGGTCATTCAATGGTCACTCACCGGCCTGTACCAGGTGGTCAGTGGTCACTCAATGGTCACTCAGGGGTCACTCAATGGTCACTCAGGGGTCACTCATTGGTCACTCAGGGGTCACTCAGGGGTCCCTCAGTGGTCACGCAGGGGTCACTCAATGGTCACTCAATGGTCACTCAATGGTCACTCAGGGGTCACTCAATGGTCACTCAGGGGTCACTCAGGGTCACTCAATGGTCACTCAATGGTCACTCAGGGGTCACTCAGGGGTCACTCAATGGTCACTCACCGGCCTGTACCAGGTGGTCCGTGGTGGGGAATCTCTTGTACACGGGCGTGCTGACGGCCCTGAGCACGAGCAGCGCCGCCAGGCTCCCGTAGCGCAGCAGCGTCCGGCGCAGCAGCCGCCCCCGCGCGTCCGAGCCCCTCACGCTGCTGCCCACGGCCACCATGAGCCCGTCCGGGGCCGGCACCGTGCGGAACTGCCCCCACCAGCGCTCCAGCACCAGCGCCACGTAAAAACCTGCGGGAAGGGGGGATACTGGGGGATACCGGGAGGGAATGGGGGATCCCAGGGGTCCCGGGGGTCCCGGGGGTCCGGGGAGGGTCCCGGCTCTCACCCAGCACGAAGGACACGGGGATCAGCTCGGCCGATTTGTCGCAGTACAGCACCAGCTTCTCGAAGAGGCGCCGCTGCTCCTCGGACAGCAGGAACCTGCCGGGGACCCGGCCCTGTCACCGCCTCTGTCACCGGCCCGGCCCCCGCGGCGTCCCCGTGTGTCCCCCACCCCCCGGTGTCCCCGTGCGTCACCGGTAGGCCAGGCTGAGCCCCAGGTAGGCCGCGAGGAACAGCAGCAGCTCCCGGTACAGCAGCTTGTAGATGCTCCCGCGCCACAGCAGCAGCAGCCGCGAGAAGCCCCCGAAGCGCGCGGTGGCCACGCGGGACGTGTAGGTGACGGTCATGGGGACGGACGGACGGACACACGGACACCTGGGGGACACAGGGACGTGTAGGTGACGGTCATGGGGACACACGGACGGACACACGGACACCTGGGGGACAGCTGAGGGACACAGGGACATGTAGGTAACCGTCATGGGGACAGACGGACGGACGGACAGATGGACACCTGGGGGACAGAGGGACGTGTAGGTGACGGTCACGGGGACAGACGGACGGACAGACGGACACCTGGGGGACATGGGGACGTGTAGGTGACGGTCATGGGGACGGACGGACGGACAGACGGACACCTGGGGGACATGGGGACGTGTAGGTGACGGTCATGGGGACGGACGGACGGACGGACACACAGACGCCTGGGGGACAGAGGGACGTGTGGGTGATAGTCATGGGGACAGACGGACACCTGGGGGACACAGGGACGTGTAGGTGACGGTCATGGGGATGGACGGACGGACGGACACACGGACGCCTGGGGGACACAGGGACGTGTAGGTGATGGTCATGGGGACAGACGGACACCTGAGGGACAGAGCGAGACACCTGTGGGACACAGGGACGTGTAAATGATGGTCATGGGGACACACGGACGGACAGACGGACACCTGAGGGACACAACGGGCACAGCACTGCCACCCCCCCCCCCCGCTCCCTCCCTTTGTCCCCCTCCTCACCTGCGGCCACCGGGGCTCCCGGTTCCGTGGGCACCGCCCTGGTCCGAGCTCTGCAGCCACCGGGGCTCGGAGCAACGCGGTCACCGGGGGATCCAAGCTCCGTGACCACCCCCGGGCCGGTTTCTGTGGTCACCCCCGGTCCCGGTTCCGTTGTCACCGGGGCTTGGAGCTCTGTGGTCACCGCCCCGGTCCCCGTTCCGTGGTCAGCCCCGGCCCCGGTTCTGTGGTCACCGGGGGTGTCCGAGCTCTGTGGCCACCCCCGGTCCGAGCTCCGTGGCCACCCCCGGTCCGAGCTCTGTGGTCACCGCCCCGGTCCCGGTTCTCCGGTCACCCCCGCTCCCGGTTCCCCGGTCAGCCCCGTTCCCGTTCCCGGTGTCCCCGCCCCGCTCCGTCCCTTTTATCGCGCTGGGGCCGGCCCGGCCCGCGGGGGGCGACCCCGAGGGGACGTTGTGGGGGGGGGGAGGGAGGGGACACGGGGACATTGTGTGGGGGGGGGGGGGGGTCGGTCCCGCTCCGCCCCCCCGGGAGTGACCGCGCCGGTCCGGCCGGTCCCGAACCGGCCCCGAGGGCACGGGGGGGTTAATTTAGGGAGGGGGGGCTGCTTTGTGTCCCGGGGGTGTATTTTGGGTCCGGGGGGGTTAATTTGAGGACAGGGGGGGTTAATTTTGGGGCTGGGGGGGTTATTTTGGGGCTGGGGGGGTCATTTTGGGGCCGGGGGGCTCCATTTGTTTGCGCCCCCCCCCCGCTGCCCTGGCTCGGTGCCGGTGGCCCCGGGCCAGCACCGGGGACAGATCCCAGCGGGGGGGGCACGGGGACAGGACACGGGAGGGGGGGGCGGCCACGGGGACCCCCCCCAAAACACCCGCGACACCCCCCCCCCCCGTTAATCCGCCGTTAATGAGGCGCCCCCGGGTCCGCGGGCTCGGGGCCAGCGGCGCTGACGTCACCGCCCAAAATCCATCCGGACCCCCCCCCCCCCCAAAAATCCACATGGACCCGCCCAAAATTCATCCGGAACCCCCCCCCCCCCCCCAAAATCCACATGGACCCGCCCAAAATCCATCCGGACCCCCCCCCCTCCCCAAAATCCACATGGACCCGCCCAAAATCCATCCGGACCCCCCCCCAAATTCACCCCAGGACCCTCAAAGTCCATCCAGACCCCCCCATAAATCCACCAGGACCCCCCCCCCCAAACCTGCACCCCACACTCAATTTTTGCTTCTCAAATTTATTATTTACACGCCCCCCCCCTCTCCGGGAGGGGGTCCCACCTCCGCCCCCCCCCCTCCTCAAAATTGGGGGGGGGTCCGCACAGCCCCGGGGGGGGGAGGGGACAGGGCAGAACCACCCCCCCCCTCCCATAAATAGGGGCTGTGCTCCCCCCTCGGGAATGAGGGGGGGGTTTGGGGGGTCTGGGGGGGGTTTTGGGGGTCCCGGGGGGGTTTTTGGGGGGGTTATTTGGGGCTGGGGGGCTGGTAGGGGTCCAGCAGGAGGGAGCTGAAGGTGTTGACCTTGTCCCCCCCCCGCACCTCGTGGGGCAGCAGCGGCAGCTTCACGATGTGGAAATCCTCGTACAGGTCCTCCATCTGCGGGGAGGGGGGGGAACAGCGATGGGACCCCCAAAAATCCAACCCTGAGACCCCCCCCGGGCCGAAATTCCCCTCCCCAAATCCCGGGCCGGGCTCCACCCTCAGTCTGGGCGGGGCCAACCCCAAAAGAAACCCAAAAAACTCAATAAAAACCCAATAAAACCCAACGAAACCGCCCCAAAAACCCAATAGGAACTCAATAAAAAACCCCAACAAAACCCCCCCCAAAAAAAAACTCCAGTAAAAACCCAATAAAAACCCCAAAAATCCATCCCGGGTCCCCCCATCCAGCGACTTGCCCTAAACCCCTTTCTAACCCCATAAACCCCTTCCTAACCCCTTTTTAACCCCATAAACCCCTTTTTACCCCTTTTTAACCCCCTTTTAACCCCCAGGTGTGCTCAGCTCCTCCAGATACTCGCCCTAAACCCCTTTTTACCCCTTGAACCCCTTTTTAACCCCTTTTTAACCCCTTAAACCCCTTTTTAACCCCTTCTTAGCCCCTCTTCACCCCCCCCAGGTGCTCTTACCTGGTCCAGGTACTCGGCCTGGATCTTGAGGCGGCTTGGATCTTGAGGCGCGCCTCGCACACGGCCAGCTCCTTTTTAACCCCTTAAACCCCTTTTTAACCCCCTCTTAACTCCTTAAACCCCTTTTTAACCCTTTAAACCTCTCTCTAGCCCCCTCCAGGTGCGCTCACCTGGTCCAGGTACTTGGCCTGGATCTTGTGGCGCGCCTCGCACATGCGGCAGGGCCGCAGCGGGTCGGGGAACACGAGCTGGTTCACCACGATGTTGTGCGTGTCGATGCGGCACTTGGCCAGCTCCTGGATCAGCCGCTCCGTCTCGTACAGCGACAGGAACTCGGCGATGCACACGCAGATGAACGTGGTCTGCTCCTGGGGACAGCGTTGGGGACATTGGGGACACCATTGACATCATTGGGGACACCATTGACATCATTGGGGACAGCATTGAGATCATTGGGGACAGCACGGATGGCATTGACACAGCGACAGGAACTCGGTGATGCACAAGCAGATGAACGTGGTCTGCTCCTGGGGGGACATGGGGACATTGGGGACATCACTGGGGACATTGGGGACATTGGGGACAGCATTGAGATCATTAGGGACACAGGGACAGGAACTCGGCGATACACGCGCAGAAGAACGTGGTCTGCTCCTGGGGACAGCCCTGGGGACAGCATTGGGGACATCACTGGGGACAGTGTTGGGGACAGCACTGAGATCATTTGGGACATTGGGGACAGCATTGACATCACTGGGGACAGCATTGAGATCATTGGGGACACAGGGACAGGGACACACAGGGACACAATGACAGGAGCTCGGCGATGCACACGCAGATGAACGTGGTCTGCTCCTGGGGACAGCGTTGGGGACATTGGGGACATCACTGGGGACATTGGGGACATTGGGGACACCATTGACATCACTAGGGATAGCATTGAGATCATTGGGGACAGCAGGGATGGCATTGACACAGGGACAGGAGCTCGGCGATGCACACGCAGATGAACGTGGTCTGCTCCTGGGGGGACATGGGGACATTGGGGACAGCGTTGGGGACATTGGGGACAGTGTTGGGGACAGCATTGAGATCATTTGGGACATTGAGGACAGCATTGACATCATTGGGGACAGCATTGAGATCATTGGGGACACAGGGACATGGACACACAGGGACACAGGGACAGGAACTCGGTGATGCACACGCAGATGAACGTGGTCTGCTCCTGGGGACAGCGTTGGGGACATTGGGGACAGCCCTGGGTACATTGGGGACATTGGGGACAGTGTTGGGGACATTGGGGACATTGGGGACAAGGGCACGGTGACAGCACAGCCAGCAGTACAAGGACACAGAGGCAGACAGCAGGACAGAAGACACACGGACAGGACAGGGCTCTGAGGGCTCCCTGTCCCCACCCTGCCCTCAGAGGTGCTCGTGCCTTATCCCTGTCCCCATCTTTAGCACTGTCCCCATCCCTGTCCCCATCACTGTCCCCATCCCTGTCCCCATCTTTAGCACTGTCCCCATCACCGTCCCCATCTTTATTGCTGTCTTTGCCCCCAGGGCTCCCTGTCCCTGTCCCCGTCCCTGTCCGGCCCCAAGGGCTCCCTGACCTTGTCCCCATCTTTATCACTGCCCCCAGGGCTCCCTGTCCCCATGTCTGTCCCTGCCCGTCCCCCTGGGCTTTATTCCCCTCAGGAATGTGCCCGGACTGGCTCAGCCCCAGCCCCATTCCCCCATTCCCCCCAGTGCCCCCCAGTGCTCCCAGTCCCCGTTTTCCCCATTCCCCACAGGCCTTCCCAGTCACCCCCAGTCCCTCCCAGTGACTCCCAGTCCCCCCAGTCTCCCCCAGTCCCCATTTTCCCCATTCACTCCATTCCTCCAGTCCCTCCCAGTCCCTCCCAGTCCCCCCACTCCCCCCCAGTCCTCCCAGTCCCTCCCAGTTCCCCCATTTTCCCCATTCCCCCCAGTGCCCCCCACTCCCTCCCATTCCCCCCAGTGCCCCCCAGTCCCTCCCAGTCCCTCCCAGTTCCCCATTTTCCCCATTCCCCCCAGTGCCCCCCACTCCCTCCCATTCCCCATCCTCCCCAGTCCCTCCCATTCCCCCCAATCCCCCCACTCCCCTTCAGTGTCCCCAGCCGCTCCAGGCCCTCCCAGTGCCCCCCAGTCCCCCCCATTCCCCCATTCCCCCCAATGCCCCCCACTCCCTCCCATTCCCCATCCTCCCCAGTCCCTCCCAATCCCCCCACTCCCCTTCAGTCTCCCCAGCCCCTCCAGTCCCCCCCATTGCCCCAATCCCCCCCAGTGCCCCCCGCTCTCACCGGGTCCTTGAACTGCTCGCTGACCGAGCGGATCACGGGCAGCGTCTCCTCCAGCTTGGACGCCAGCTGGTCGGCGTTCATGTCCCCCAGCCCCAGCATGTTGCACATCTGGGAGGGGTGGGGGGGACACAGGGCTGTGAGACCCCAGCCCCAATCCCCACCCCCATGAACCCCCAGACCCAAATCCCACCTTTGAAACGCCCCCAGGAGCCCCAGCGTGTTACGCATCGGTGAGAGGGGGCACGGGGCTGTGAGACCCCCCCCAATGGGAGCCCCCAGCCCCAAATTCCCCCCTAGGACCCCCCCCCCGGGACCTCTCCCCAGCCCCACCTGCGAGATGAAGGGGCTGATCTGGTTCTTGATCTGCATCAGCCTGCCCAGGCCCCTCTCCACGATGGTGGGGAAGTTGAGCAGGCGCAGCGTGTGCCCCGTGGGCGCCGTGTCGAACACAACCACCGAGAAATTCATGCCCTTCACCAGCCTGGGGGGCACGGGGGGTCAGCAAGGGTGTGGAGACCCCTCCCCGTGCTCAGGTGAGAGATACCTGTGCACTTAAACCCCTCCTGAACCCCCCAAACCACCCCTCATGCCTGCAGGTTAGTGTTACCCCGCACAACTCATCCCCCTCACCAGCCTGGGGGGCACGGGGGGTCAGCAAGGGTGTGGAGACCCCTCCCCGTGCTCAGGTGAGAGTTACCTGTCTGAATCTTTGGTCTGAACCCCTCCTGAAGCCCCCAAACCATCCCCAGGTGAGCGTTACCTTTCACCATTCATCTCCTTCATCAGTCTGGGGGGCCCTGGAGACCCCTCCCCACGGCCAGGTGAGAGTTACCTGTCCACTCAAACCGCTCCTGACCCCCCTAAACCACCTCCCACACCCCCAGGCGAGCATCACCTGCCTGAATCTTTGACCTAAACCTCTCTTGAGCCCTGAGATATTCCCCCCTACGCCCTCAGGTGAGCCTTACCTGTCCACTTAAACCCCTCCTGAGCCCCCAAATCCCCACCCCACGCCCCAGAGGAGCATCACCCACCCACTCAAACCCCTTTTTAACCCTTTAAATCCCACCCCACACCCCAGGTCAGCCCCCCCAGGCCCAGGTAACCCCCCCCCAGGTGAGCCCCCAGGCCCAGGTAACCCCCCCAGGTGAGCCCCCAGGCCCAGGTAATCCCCCCCAGGTGAGCCCCCAGCCCCACCTCATGACCTCGGCGTAGCTCATGGCCTCGTCGATGCCCGGGAAGGCGCTTGTGGCCCCAGGTGTGTCCCAGCCCCAGGTGAGCCCCAGGTGACCCCCCCAGCCCCCCAGGTGAGCCCCCAGCCCCACCTCATGACCTCGGCGTAGCTCATGGCCTCGTCGATGCCCGGGAAGGCGCTCATGGCCTCCTGCATCATCTTCTTGCCCATGCTGAGCACGTTGTCCTCCTCAAAGAACTCGTCCGGGAGCTCCGCCACGCCCAGGCTGGGGTCGATCTCCTGGCAGGGGACATTGGGGACAGTGAGGGGACATGGAGGGGATTTGGGACAGTGGGGGCATCCAGGGGGACTGGGGACACTGGGGACATGGAGGGGATTTGGGACAGTGGGGACATTGGGGACACACAGGGGATATTGGTGACACTGGGGACATCCAGGGCGATTTGGGACAGTGGGGACACACAGAGGACGTTGAAGGGACTGGGGGCATTGGGGGGACATTGGGGACACCCAGGGGGGATTGGGGACATTGGGGACATTGAGGGGATTTGGGACAGTGGGGACACTGGGGACACACAGGGGATTTTGGTGACATTGGGGACATCCAGGGCGATTTGGGACAATGGGGACACTGGGGAGATTGGAGACATTGGGGACACACAGGGGGCATTGAGGGGATTGGGGGCATTGGGGGGACACTGGGGACACCCAGGGGGGATTGGGGAGATTGGGGACATTGAGGGGATTTGGGACAGTGGGGACACTGGGGACACACAGGGGATATTGGTGACATTGGGGACATCCAGGGCGATTTGGGACAGTGGGGACACTGGGGAGATTGGAGACATTGGGGGCACACAGGGGACATTGAGGGGATTGGGGGCATTGGGGGGACATTGGGGACACTGGGGACATCCAGGGGCACTGGGGACATTGGGGAGACATTGGGGACATTAGGGATATTGGGGACATTGGGCAGATCCAGGGGGATTGGGGACATTGGGGACACACAGCGGGACTGGGAGAACATTGAGGACACTGAGGAGACATTGGGGACACTGGGGACATCCAGGGGGATTTGGGACAGTGGGGACACTGGGGAGGTTGGAGACATTGGGGGACATTGGGGACTCACAGAGGACATTGGGCGATTGGGGACAATGGGGGGATTTGGGACACTGGGGACATTGGAGGTGTTGGGGACATTGGGGGACAATGGGGAGATTGGGGACAGTGGGGACACTGGGGGGACACTGGGGGGACTGGGGACAGTGAGGGGACATTGGGGTGACTGGACACATTGGGGACATTCAGGACACACAGGGGGATTGGGGACATTGGGGACATCCAAGGGGACATTGGGGACTTTGGGGGGCATTGGGGACATCGGGGTCTCTCCAGACCCTCCAAGACCCTCCTGGGACCCCTCCAGAGACCTCCAGGATCCTTCCAGCCCCACCAGGGACCCCCCAGGACCCCCCCAGGACCCACCATGGCGAAGAGGTTGTCGTAGCCGGTGACCTTGGTGGGCACTTTGGAGAATTTCTGGTCGAAGGCGTCCGAGATGTTGTGGGCAGGGTCGGTGGAGATGATGAGCACGCTCTCGCGGACCCGCGACAGCTGCACGGCCAGGCTGCAGCTGGGGAGGGGGAAATTGGGGGCTCCTGAGGGGGTCTGTGCGGGCCCCCCAGCCCCTCCCGGGCCGCTTCCCGGTCTCGTTATCCCGTCACGATTCCGGTATCCCACCCCGGTCCCGGTATCCTGTCCCGTTCCTCCCATCGCGATCCGGCGATCCCATCCCGACCCCGGTATCCCATTTCAATCCCGTTACCCCATTCCAATCCCGTTATCCCACCCCGATCCCCGTCCATCCCGCCCCGTCCCGGTGCGGCTCCCGGTAGCCGGTACCGTCCCCGGTGCCTCACCTGCACGTGGTCTTGCCCACGCCGCCCTTGCCGCCCACGAAGATCCACTTGAGGCTGCGCTGCTCGATGATGTTCGCCAGCGTCGGCTCCAGCGGCTCCACGTCGGGCGCGTCCTCGAACTCCTCGGGGCCCTCGGCCGCCCACCCGCCGCCCGCCGCTGCCGCCGCCATCTTCCCCGCGCCGCCGCCCGCCGCGCGCTGATTGGCCGCCGCGCCGCCGCGCCCTCCCTTCTTTCGCTTCCCATTGGTTAAATTGCCTGTCAATCCTGGCAGAGGGCGGGGCGTAGCGCCGGGAGCCCCGCACGTTGCCGGGCAACGCCGCCCCGCCGGCGGGGAGATGGTGACGTCAGCAAGCTGCGCCGCCGCCGCCGCCGCCGCGGGGGTCGCGCTGATGTCATCGGGCGGCGCCGGCGGCGGTGGCGGCGGACAAGATGGCGGCGCGCGGTGAGGACCGGGAGGCTCCGGAGGCGCCTTCGCCGCCCCCGCCGGGCCCGGGCGGCGGCGTCAACGTGTTCGCCAACGACGGCAGCTTCCTGGAGCTCTTCAAGCGCAAGATGGAGGCGGAGGAGCAGCAGCGGGAGCGCGAGGCGGCGGCGGCCGCGGAGGCATCCGGTGGCGGCGGCGGCGGCGGTACCGGCGCGCAGCGTGGCGGGGCTGACGGCGCGAAGAGGAGCGGCGGCGCGCTCAGCTTCGTAAGGACGCGGCGGCCCGCGGGCCCCTCCCGGCTCCGCTCCCGCCGGCCCGGCCCGAACGCGTGAGGGGGGGCACGGCCCCGGTGCCGCTCCCGGTGCCGCTCCCGGGGCTCCGGTGCCGCTCCCGGGGCTCCTCGGCCGTGCCCGGAGCCGCTCGGTGGCGGCCTCGCTTATCCCCGTGGCTCCGCGCTCCCTCCGGTTCTTTCCCTCCCGAGCCCCGGTTCCGGTACCGGGGCGGTTCGGGGCGGGTTGGAGCCCCCGGGGGTCACGGCGGGTCCCGCTCCCGGTAACGGGGCAGGTTTGTCCCTTCCCCAGGTGGGGCGGCGGCGGGGCGGCAACAAGCTGGCCCTGAAAACCGGAGTGGTGGCCAAGAAGCAGAAAACGGACGAGGAGGTGGGACCGGGAACCGGGGGGGAAATTGGGGGGTCCCGGGAGGGATTCGGGGTCCTGGAAGGGAGATTAGGGCTGGGGAAGGGGATCTGGGCACCTGGGAGGGGAATTTGGGGTCCCAGGGAGGAATTTGGGGGTCCTGGGGTTTGCGAAAGGTGGATTTTGGAGTTATTTTGGGTTGATTTTTGGGGATGTTTTGGTGTGATTTTGGAGTTATTTTGGGTTGATTTTTGGGGATGTTTTGGTGTGATTTTGGAGTTATTTTGAGGGTGATTTTTGGGGTGAGTTTGGGGTGAGTTTGGGCTGATTTTGGGGGTGATGTGGGGCTGTTTCAGGATGGTTTTGGGGTGATATTTGGGGCCGTTTTGGGTTGATTTTTGGGCTGATTTGGGGCTGTTTTGGGTTGATTTTTGGACCGTTTTGGGAGTGATTTTGGGATGATTTTTTGGATGATTTTGTGGGTGATATTTGGGTTATTTTGGGGATGATTTGGAGTGATTTTTCGGGTGATTTGAGGCCGTTTTGGGGCTGACTTTTGGGATGATATTGGGGTCATCTAGGGCTGTTTTGGGGTGATTTTGGGGCTGTTCTGGGGATGATGTTTGGGCTGGTTTTTGGACTGTTCTGGGGGTGATTTTGAGGTGATTTTTGGGGGTATTTTGGAGCTATTTTGGGGTGATTTCTGGGCTGATTTTGGTGTGACTTGTGGCCATTCTGGAGGTGATTTTGGGGTGATTTTTGGGGCTGTTTTGGGATGATTTTGTGGGTGATTTTGGGCTGATTTTGGTGTGATTTTGGGCCGTTCTGGGGCAGGTGCTGACGAGTAAAGGCGACGCCTGGGCCAAGTACCTGGCGGAGGTGCAGAAGTACAAAGCTCACCAGTGCAGCGACGACGACAAGACGAGACCCTTGGTCAAATAACCCCGGCCCCCCCCCCCGAAAAAACACCCCAAAATCCCGCGGGGGGGGCCCCAAACCCGGCCCAGACCCCCCCCAAAACACCTGCTCAAATAGGCCCCGCCCCCTCCCCAAAATGAGCTGTGGGGCGGGGCTGCTGACCACGCCCACCCCCCAAAATTATCCAGTGAAACAGCGCTGACCCCCCCCCAAAATAAAAGTGAGGGGGGATCCTGGCCCCGCCCACCCCCCAAAAGTTCTCAATTAATTAATATTTACCCCCCACCCCAAATTTATCTCTGTGATGGGGGCGTGGCCTAAACATGACCACGCCCCTTTCCCCAAAAACGCATTTAAAGTGGAGACCCCCCCCGAAATCCCCAGGACCCCCCCCCCAAACCCCCCTGTAAATACCAATGGAAAGTGGGGGCTCCGCCCCTTTTGTGCGGACCACGCCCCTTTTCTATAACCCCGCCCCCAGCTGGATTTGATTGACAGCACTGCCTTCCCGCTCCCCCCAGCCGCGTTTTGGGGAATTTTGGGGGGATTTGGGGGGGGCGGCGCGCAATTAAAGAGCTCTGAGGTTTCGGAGGTGCTGAGAAGATTATTTGGGGGGGATTTTGGGGGGGTTTGGGAGAGGGGAGCCCCCCCAGTGTCATTTCTGTCCCCCCAGGGTCAAAGTCTTTTTTGGGCTTCCTAGTTGTCCCAGTATGGAGTATTTACTGGTTTGGTGGGGCTCAGGTTAATAAAGTTTGGGGCGACACCTGTGCCCTGAGCCCCCCAGTTCCTCCCAGTTCATCCCAGTTCCCTTCAACTCCCCCTATTTCCCTCCCAGTTCCTCCTAGCTGACCCTGACCCCTCCCCAGTCCCTCCCAGTGCCCTCCGGAGCCCTCCCCACTCCTCCCAGTTCATCCCAGTTGCCCCCAGTTCCCCCTCTCCACTTGGTCGCACTCCACGAGCTGGGGATTTGTTGTCCCTCCCTTTCCCCGCAATGGTTCCGCCCCCGCATGGTGCACGCCGGGATTTGTAGTCCCCGCCTCCTCCCGAGGGCTCCGCGCATGCGCGCCGTAGCCCCTCCTCTTCCCGCCAGCGCTGCTCCTCCCCTTCCCCCGGAGGCACCGCCCCCTTGCGCACGTGACGCGGCCGCGCGGGGCGGACGGTGGCCGGCGGGGGTCACGGGGGGCAGCGGCGAAAGCCCCCCCGGCCGCGCTCCGACCCCCCCCGAACACCGGGACCCCCCCGAAAACACCGGGAACCCCCTCCCCCCATTCCCCACCCCCAAAACCACACCGAGACCCCCCCCCTCCCGGAACTCAGCGGGCAGGTACCGGCAGCGCGGGGGGCGGCGGGAGCGGCGCGCGGGGCCTGAGGGGAAGGGGGGGGCGCTGAGGGGAGAATGCGGGGGGGGGAAATAGGGGAGGGGATCCGGGGGGGTTTGGGGGTCTCGGGAGGGGGGAACGGGGGGGATCGGGGCACGGGGGTGGTTGGGGAGGTGGGGGGGGCGTCGTGAGGGGGTTTGGGGGGGTCTGAGGGGGTTTGCGGGGGTCTGAGTGGGGTTTGGGGGGGCTCTGAGGGGGTTTGAGGGGGCTCTGAGGGGGTTTGGGGGGCTCTGAGGGGATTTGGGGGGGTTTGAGGGGCTCTGAGGGGGTTTGGGGGGCTCTGAGGGGATTTGGGGGGGTTTGAGGGGGTTTGCAGGGGTCTGAGCGGGGTTTGTGGGGGCTCTGAGGGGGTTTTGGGGGCTCTGAGGGTTTGGGTGGGGGTTAACGGGGTTTTGGGGGTCTGGGGGCGGCCAGGGGTTCAAACCGGGGGGGCAGTGAAGGTGCTGGAGATCGAGAGGCGATGGGGGGGGGGGTTCAATCCTGGGGAGGGGTCCCGCAGCTCTCCCTCCCCTCCCCTCCCCCCCCGTGCCGGTTCTCCCGCCATTCCCGGTCCCGGCCCCACGTGCGCCGCTGCCGCCCCGCCCCCGCTCATCCGGGAGGGGGAACGAACGGTCAGGACCCCCCCCCCCCTTTCCCCCAGAGCCCCTTCCTCACATTTATCGCCCCCCACGCCCCTTCCCCGCATTTATCGGGCCCCCGAGCCCCTTCCTCCCGAATTTATCCCATTTACCCCCCCCCAGGATCCCTCCGTGTCCCCTTTTCCCCCCTTTTCCGCCCCATTTTTTGACCCCCCCACACGCCCCCTCCTCAATATATCGACCCCGGCAACCCCCTTGCCCCTTTCCCCCCGTTTGTTAATTTTCCCCCTCATTTGTTGACCCCAGGACCCCCCCCCGCCCGTTCCCTTTCCCTCCCTTGTTTATTGATCTCCCCCCACCATTTATTGACCCCAAGACCCCTCCCCACCCCTTCCCCCTCATTTTTAACCCCGCCCGTGCCCCTTCCTCTCCTTTCCCACTCTCTTTCCCCCCATTTATTAATTCTCCCCCCCCCCATTTATCCCTCCAGGACCCCTCAAATTTATCAACCCCAGGACCCCCCACGCCCCTTCCCCATCATTTCGTGACCCTCCCACGTCCCTTCCTGCCCCCATTTATTAATTTCCCCCCCATTTATTGACTTCAGGACCCCCCCCACACCCTTTCCTCCCCATTTCCTGAAACCCCCCCCCCTTATTTCCCTCCCATTTATTCATTTTTCTCCTAATTTATCCAATTTATAAGTAATTAAATTATTGAATACTGTAAATGATAAATTATTAAATTCATTTATCTGTCTATCCCAGGATCCCTGCATCTCCCCTCTCTCCCTCTGCAGCCCCCCAGGACCGGAGCCCCCTCAGACCCCCCTGGGACCCCTCCCCAGCCTCCCCCAGCCCCATTTTACCCTCTCTTCCTCCACAGCCGCTCGGGACCAGGACCCCCATTTACCCCCCAGGACCCCCCTGACCTCCCCCAGCCCCACTCCCTCTTTTCTCTCTGCGCAGCCCCCGCGACCGGAGCCCCCCCAGACCCCTCGGGACCCCCTGGGACCCCTCCCCGGGGCCATGGACTGGCAGCCGGACGAGCAGGGCCTGCAGCAGGTGCTGCAGCTGCTCAAGGACTCGCAGTCGCCCAACACGGCCACGCAGAGGGTGGTGCAGGACGTATCCGCGCCGGGAGCGGGGCTGGGGGCGCGGGGAGGGGGGCGGGAGCTCTGGCACGGGACCCCCGGGGGTCTGGGGGCACCGGGAGGGGGTCACCGGCATGGGGCTGGGGGCGCTGGGGACGGAGGTGGGGGCACCGGGAGGGGGTGGGACCCCCAGGATGGGATTGGGATCACCTGGAGTGGGGCTGGGACCAGCAGAGATGGGATTGGGACCCTCAGGATGGAGATGGGACTCCAAAGATGGGGTTAGAATCACCTGGAGCGGGGCTGGGACCACCCAGAGATGAGATTGGGACCCTCAGGATGGGGTTGGGACCCCAAAGATGGGGCTGAGACCCCAAAGATGAGGCTGGGACCCCCAGGATGGGGCTGGGGCCCTCAGGATGGAGATGGGACCCTCAGGATGGAGATGGGACCCCAAAGATGGGGCTGAGACCCCAAAGATGAGGCTGGGACCCCCAGGATGGGGCTGGGACCCCCAGGATGGGGCTGGGGCCCTCAGGATGGAGATGGGACCCTCAGGATGGAGATGGGACCCCAAAGATGGGGCTGAGACCCCAAAGATGAGGCTGGGACCCCCAGAATGGGGCTGGGAGCACCAGAGATGAGATTGGGACCCTCAGGATGGGGTTGGGACCCTCAGGATGGGGTTGGGACCCCCAGGATGGGGCTGGGGCCCTCAGGATGGAGATGGGACCCTCAGGATGGAGATGGGACCCCAAAGATGAGGCTGGGACCCCCAGAATGGGGCTGGGACCACCAGAGATGAGATTGGGACCCTCAGAATGGGGCTGGGACCCTCAGGATGGGATTGGGACCCTCGAGATGGGGATTCAGACCCCTGGGGAAGGGGGGGGTCTTTGTCTCGTGGGGAAAAACGTGGGGTGGGCAATGTGGGGTGGGCGTCTCTGGGGGTCTCTGGGGGGTCCCTGTGCCCCCCCCGTGTCCCTGTCCCTCCTTGACCCCCCCGTGCAGAAGCTGAAGCAGCTGAACCAATTCCCTGACTTCAACAATTACCTGATCTTCGTGCTCACCCGCCTCAAGTCTGAAGGTGGGGGGCGTCTGTGGGGGTCTGGGGGGGTCACTGACCCCTGGGGGGGCACAGGTGACCCCCGGGGGGGCTCACAGACCCCGTCTGTGCCCCCCAGATGAGCCCACGCGCTCGCTGAGCGGGCTGATCCTCAAGAACAACGTCAAGGCTCATTTCCAGAGCTTCCCCCCGCCCGTGGCCGAGTTCATCAAGCAGGAGTGCCTGAACCACCTGGGCGACGCCTCCTCGCTGATCCGGGCCACCATCGGTGAGGGGCACACCTGGGCACACCTGGGGACACACCTGGGGACACGGCTGGGTAACTGTGTGAGCCAAAATCCTGGCACAGAGCATCCCTGGGTAACATCTGGGTGATGCTTCCTAACTGATCTGAGCCACCATCGGTGAGGGACACACCTGGGACACACCTGGGCACACCTGGGACACACCTGGGCACACACCTGGGCACACCTGGGGACACGGCTGGGTAACTGTGTGAGCCAAAATCCTGACACAAAACGCCCCCGGGTAACATCTGGGTGATGCTTCCTAACTGATCCGAGCTGCCATTGGTGAGGGACACACCTGGGACACACCTGGGCACCCACCTGGGCACACCTGGGTAACTGTGTGACCAAAAATTGTAACCCAGGAACTGCCCTAGGACACCTGAGCACCTGTCTGACCCCCCCCCCCCAAAACCCTCATGAAACCCCCTCAAATCCCCCCAAACCGGCTCACCTGTGCACCTGCCCGCAGGTATCCTGATCACCACCATCGCCTCCAAGGGGGAGCTGCAGATGGGACCCCAAACACCCCAAAACTGCCCCCAAAGCCCCCTCAAACCCCCCAAAATCCCCTTGAAACCCCCCGTTCCCAGCTCACCTGTGCACCTGCCCGCAGGTATCCTGATCACCACCATCGCCTCCAAGGGGGAGCTGCAGATGGGACCCCAAACACCCCAAAACCCCCTCAAACCTCCCCAAAACCCCCAAATCTCCCCCAAACGCCGTTCCCAGCTCACCTGTGCACCTGCCCGCAGGTATCCTGATCACCACCATCGCCTCCAAGGGGGAGCTGCAGATGTGGCCGGAGCTGCTGCCCCAGCTCTGCAACCTGCTCAACTCCGAGGACTACAACACCTGCGAGGTGCACCTGGGGGGGGCAGCTGGGCGCACCTGGGGGGGGCGTGGCCGCCGCTGACCCCGCCCCCCCCGCCCTCACCTGTGCTCCCAGGGGGCCTTCGGGGCGCTGCAGAAAATCTGCGAGGACTCCTCGGAGCTGCTGGACAGCGACGCCCTTGAACCGGCCCCTCAACGTCATGATCCCCAAATTCCTGCAGTTCTTCAAGCACTGCAGCCCCAAAATCAGGTGAGGGACAGGTGGGCACACACCTGTGCTCCGTTACCTGGGGACGTGGGGGTATGGGGGTGATTCACTGCTCCGTTGGCACCAAAAAGTCCTGATCTCCAAAAACGTTCTGATCCCCAAATTCCTGCAGTTCTTCAAGCACTGCAGCCCCAAAATCAGGGGCGTGGGGCAGGTGGGCACACACCTGTGCCCTTTTACCTGGGGGAGGGTGGGATTTTGGGGGTTCTGATCGACCAGTCAATCCATTGGGTTCTGATCCCCAAATTCCCAAATTCTGATCCCCAAATTCCCGCAGTTCTTCAAGCACTGCGGCCTCAAATCAGGTGTGTGGAACAGGTGCGCACACACCTGTGCCCAGGTACCTGGGGGATGTGTTTGTCTGGTGGCCTCAAAATACCTGGGTTTACAAAAATGTTCTGGTCCCCAAATTCCCCAATTCTGATCCCCAAGTTCCTGCAGTTCTTCAAGCACTGCGGCCCCAAAATCAGGTGTGGGACAGGTGGGTTAGGGGGCAGGTAGGTCTAGGGGTGCCCAGGTGGGGATTTAGGGAGCACAGGTTACTCTGGGGGTGCCCAGCTGGGATTTAGGGGGGTTCAGATGTGTTCAGGTGCCTCCGGGGGTGCCCAGGTGACCCCTGTCCCCCTGCCCAGGTCGCACGCCATCGCCTGCGTGAACCAGTTCATCATGGACCGGGCGCAGGCGCTGATGGAGAACATCGACACCTTCATCGAGGTGGGGGCACACCTGGGCTCTCACCTGTCCCCTCCTCCCCAGCACCTGGGGGGCTCTGTGGGTCTGTGTGTGTCCCTGGGGGTCTCACCTGTCCCCTCCCCAGCACCTGGGTGTCTCTGGGGGTCTCTGTGTGTCCCTGGGGGTCTCACCTGTCCCCTCCCCAGCACCTGGGGGGCTCTGTGGGTCTCTGTGTGTCCCTGGGGGTCTCACCTGTCCCCTCCCCAGCACCTGTTCGCGCTGGCGGTGGACGAGGACCCCGAGGTGCGCAAGAACGTGTGCCGGGCGCTGGTGATGCTGCTGGAGGTGCGCATCGACCGCCTCATCCCACACATGTACAGCATCATCCAGGTGAGCCTTTGGGGGGGTTACCTGGGCCGGGTGAGGGGTCTGGGGGTTACCTGCGAGCTCACCTGTGCCCCCCCCACCCCCAGTACATGCTGCAGAGGACGCAGGACAGCGACGAGAACGTGGCGCTGGAGGCCTGCGAGTTCTGGCTGACGCTGGCCGAGCAGCCCATCTGCAAGGACGTGCTGACGGCGCACCTGGTGCAGTGAGTGACCCCTAAATATGCCTAAAATGTGCCCAAAATATACCCCAAATCCACCCCTAAACCCACAGTGCACCTGGTGCAGTGAGTGACCCCTAAATGTACCCAAATATACCTCAAATCCACCCCAAAATGTACAGCACACCTGGTGCAGTGAGTGACCCCTAAATATACCTAAAATGTGCCCAAAATATACCCCAAATCCACCCCAAAACCCACGGTGCACCTGGTGCAGTGAGTGACCCCAAATCCACCCCAAAATATACCCAAATATACCCAAAATATACCCCAAATTCACCCCAAAATATACCCAAATATACCCCAAATCTGCCCATAAACCCATGGCGCACCTGGTGCAGTGAGTGACCCCAAATCCACCCCAAAATATACCCAAATATACCCAAAATATACCCCAAATTCACCCCAAAATATACCCAAATATACCCCAAATCTGCCCCTAAACCCACGGCGCACCTGGTGCAGTGAGTGACCCCAAAATATACCCAAACATACCCCAAATCCACCCCAAAATGTACAGCACACCTGGTGCAGGGAGTGACCCATAAATGTACCCAAAAAATACCCAAATATACCCAAAATATACCCTAAAATCCATCCTGAGCTGACGGCGCACCTGGTGCAGTGAGTGACCCTAAAATATACCCCAAATCCACTGTAAGGCCAACAGCACAGCTGACGCAGTGAGTGACCCCTCAATATACCCGAAATATACCCAAATCTGCCACAAATCCACTCTGAAATCCATCCTGAAATTCATTGTGGGCTGACCGCGCACCTGCTGCAGTGAGCGACCCCAAAATCCGCCCATAATGTACCCAAAATCCACCCAAAATATACCCCAAATCCGCCCCTAAATCCATGGCACACCTGGTGCAGTGAGCGACCCCAAAATCTGCCCAAAATGTACCCAAAATCCACCCAGAATCCACCCCAAAACTCACGGCGCACCTGGTGCAGTGAGTGACCCTAAATACCCGAAACATACCCTAAAATCTATCCCAAAATCCACCCCAAATTGAACCCAAATGCCCCAAACTGACCCCAAAATCTCCCACGTCCAGGCTGATCCCGATCCTGGTGCATGGGATGAGGTACTCGGAGATCGACATCATCCTGCTCAAGGTGGGCACTGGGGGGGCACTGGGAGCACTGGGAGCTGTACTGGGAGCACTGGGAGCTGTACTGGGAGCACTGGGGCTGTACTGGGGCTGTACTGGGAGCACTGGGGGGACACTGGGAGCACTGGAGCCGTACTGGGAGCACTGGGGGGACACTGGGAGCACTGGGAGCTGTACTGGGAGCACTGGGAGCCATACTGGGAGCACTGGGGCTGTACTGGGAGCACTGGGAGCTGTACTGGGAGCACTGGGAGCCATACTGGGAGCACTGGGGCTGTACTGGGAGCACTGGGGGGGCACTGGGGCACTGGGGCTGTACTGGAGCACTGGAGCCGTACTGGGAGCACTGGGAGCTGTACTGGGAGCACTGGGGGGGCACTGGAGCTGTACTGGGAGCACTGGGGGGACACTGGGGGATACTGGTGTTACTGGGGGGGCACTGGGAGCTGTACTGGGAGCACTGGGGGGACACTGGGAGCACTGGGGGAGCACTGGGAGCTGTACTGGGAGCACTGGGGGAGCACTGGGAGCTGTACTGGGAGCACTGGGGGAGCACTGGGGCTGTACTGGGAGCACTGGGGGGACACTGGGGGATACTGGTGTTACTGGGGGGACACTGGGGGATACTGGTGTTACTGGGGCTGTGCTGGGAGCCCTGGAGATGATGACAGCTTCAGACTGACCCCCCTGATGGTCACTTGTGTTCGTACTGTCTGATCCGCCGCGGGGGGGGCTCTGTCACGATGACGCCATGTCGCGATACAGCAGCGCCGTGTCGTGAAATAACGGTCCCGTGTTGCAATACAACAATGTCATATCGCGATACAGCGGTGCCGTGTCGTGAAATAACAGTGCCACGTTGCGATACAATGGTGCCACGTCGCGACACAATGCTGTGGTGTCGCAATGCAACGATGTATACAGCGGTGCCATGTCGCGACACACTGGTGCCACATCATGACACGCTGGTGCCATGTCGCGATACCGTGGTGCCACGTTATGATACCACGGTGCCATGTCGCAATACAACGGTGCCATGTCGCGATACAACGGTGCCACGTCACGATACGCCGGTGCCACGTCGCGATACACCGGTGCCACGTCACGATACAACGGTGTCACGTCACGATACACCGGCGCCATGTCGCGATACCCGCAGGGCGACGTGGAGGAGGACGAGGCGGTGCCCGACAGCGAGCAGGACATCAAGCCGCGGTTCCACAAGTCGCGCACGGTGACGCTGGCGCACGAGGAGCAGCGCGGGGACGGCGACGGCGACGGGGACGACGAGGACGACGACGACACGCTGAGCGACTGGAACCTCAGTAGGGACGGGGGTTTTGGGGCGAATCTGGGGGTTTTGGGGTGAATCTGGGGGATTTAGGGACAATGACGACATACTGAGCGACTGGAACCTCAGTAGGGACGGGGATTTTGGGGCGAATCTGGGGGGTTTGGGTGAATCTGGGGGTTTGGGGTGAAACTGGGGGGTTTGGGGTGAGTCTGGGGGATTTTGGGGTGAGTCTGGGGGATTTTGGGGTGAATTTGGGGGGTTTGTGGACAACAACGACACGCTGAGCGACTGGAACCTCAGTAGGGACGGGGATTTTGGGGTGAATCTGGGGGGTTTGGGGTGAGTCTGAGGGGTTTGGGGTGAATTTTGGGGGTTTGGGGACAACAACGACACACTGAGCAACTGGAACCTCAGTAGGGATGGGGATTTTGGGGTGAATCTGGGGGGTTTGGGGTGACCCCCTGATGGATTTGGGGTGGATCTGGGGGTTTTGCGGTGTCCCCCTGATGAATTTAGGGCGCCCCTGTGGGTGTTGGGGTCCCCCCCGCGTCGGGGTGCCCCCGTTAACCCCTGGGTGCCCAGGGAAGTGCTCGGCGGCGGCGCTGGACGTGCTGGCCAACGTGTTCCGGGAGGAGCTGCTGCCCCACCTGCTGCCCCTGCTCAAGGAGCTGCTCTTCCACCTCGAGTGGGTGGTCAAGGAGTCGGGGATCCTGGTGCTGGGGGCCATTGCTGAAGGTGGGCACCCCAAAACGCCTGGGGGGACCCCAAAATCAGCCCCAAATCCATCCCGATCCCGGGGACCCCAAACACAGCCCCAAACCTGTCCCCGTCTAGGGCATCCTGGTCCTGGGGGGGCTATTGCTGGAGGTGGGCACCCCAAAAACACTTTGGGGGCACCCCAAAAACACCCCCTGCCCGCTGCACAGGGTGCATGCAGGGCATGGTGCCGAGCTCATCCCACACCTGATCCCACACCTGATCCCACACCTGTCCATATCCCACAGGCTGCATGCAGGGCATGGTGCCGAGCTCATCCCACACCTGATCCCACACCTGATCCCACACCTGACCCCGTGTTTCAGGGTGCATGCAGGGCATGGTGCCGTACCTGCCCGAGCTCATCCCACACCTGTCCCACACCTGTCCCACACCTGTCCATATCGCACAGGGTGCATGCAGGGCATGGTGCCATACCTGCCCGAGCTCATCCCGCACCTGATCCCACACCTGATCCCCTCTCTCAGGGTGCATGCAGGGCATGGTGCCGTACCTGCCCGAGCTGATCCCACACCTGATCCCACACCTGATCCCACACCTGTCCATGTCTCTCAGGGTGCATGCAGGGCATGGTGCCGTACCTGCCCGAGCTGATCCCACACCTGATCCCACACCTGATCCCACACCTGTCCATGTCTCTCAGGGTGCATGCAGGGCATGGTGCCGTACCTGCCCGAGCTCATCCCACACCTGATCCGCTGCCTGGCTGACCGCAAGGCCCTGGTGCGCTCCATCGCCTGCTGGACCCTGAGCCGCTACGCGCACTGGGTGGTGGCGCAGCCCCCCGAGCTCTACCTGAAACCCCTCATGACCGAGCTGCTGCAGCGCATCCTGGACGGCAACAAACGCGTGCAGGAGGCCGCCTGCAGGTGGGACAGGGTGGGCACAGGTGGGATGGGATGGGTGGGACAGGTGGGGTGGGATGGAATGGAGCTGCTGCAGCGCATCCTGGACGGCAACAAACGCGTGCAGGTGGGACAGGGGACACTGGGGACACTGTGGGGAGATGGGATGGGTGGGACAGGTGGGACAAGGACAGGTGTGATGGGTGGGATGCGTGACACTGGGACACTGTGGTAGGATGAGATGGGTGGGGCAGGGGGAACAAGGACAGGTGTGATGGGGGAGAAACGTGAGAGGGGATAGGTGATACTGGGGGGGAAATGTGGGATGGGATGGGTGGGACAGGTGGGACAGGGGCAGGTGGGATGGGGACACTGGGGTGGGACAGTGACAATGGGCGGGGACAGGTGGGATGGGACAGAGACAGGTGGGATGGGACAGAGACAGGTGGGATGGGATAGGTGACACTGCAGGGGGACAGGGACAGTGGAGCGGGACAGGTGATACTGGGGAGGGACAGGTGACACTGGGGATGGTGGGGTGGGACAGGCGACATTGGGAACACAGGGTGGGTGGGATAGGTGGGACAGGTGACATTGGGGACACGGGGTGGGATAGGTGGGACAGGTGACATTGGGAACACAGGGTGGGTGGGATAGGTGGGACAGGTGACACTGGGGACACCTGCCGGGGGTGATGACAGCACTGCCCCGATCCCAGTGAGGACATTTTGTGTTCGTACTGCCTGACCCGGCGGGGCCCCCGCGCTGCTCTGGGGGATCCCACGAGGTTTGGGGTCATTCTGCGAGGTTTTGGGGATCCTGTGAGGTTTTGGGGTGTCCCCGTGAGGTTTTTGGGGTGTCCCCGTCCCTGCAGCGCCTTCGCCACGCTGGAGGAGGAGGCGTGCACGGAGCTGGTGCCGTACCTGAGCTTCATCCTGGACACGCTGGTGTTCGCCTTCGGCAAGTACCAGCACAAGAACCTGCTCATCCTCTACGACGCCATCGGCACGCTGGCTGACTCCGTGGGCCACCACCTCAACCAGCCGGTGTGTTCCCGTGTCCCCAAACCCCCCTGGTGTCCCCAAACCAGCCCCCCGATGTCCCCGGACCCCGCCGCGTCCCTGCCCGGTGATGACCACGGACATTCGAATCCCGAATTCCCCCTGTGGATCTCTGTGCTCTGAGGGCCTCAGGGCACGCCAGGTGGCACCTGCTTGGTGTCCCCAACCCCTCCAGGGTGTCCCCGACCTCTGCTGGGATGTCCCCAACCCCACTGGGGTGTCCCAAACCTCTCCCCGCTGTCCCTGACTCCTCTGGGATGTCCCCAACTCCTCTGGGATGTCCCCAAGCCCTTCCTGCTGTCCCCAACCTCTCTGGGGTTTCCCAACTCCTCCTGGGTGTCCCCAACCCCTCTGAGATGTCCCCAACCCTCCAGAATGTCCCCAACCCCTCTGAGATGTGCCCAGTCCCTCCAGGGTGTCCCCAACTCCTTCTAGCTGTCTCCCACCCCGTTCTGGGTGTCCCCAACCCCTCTGAGACGTCCCCAACCCCTCTGAGATGTCCCCACCCTCTCTGAGCTGTCCCCAAGCCCTCCCTGCTGGCCCCAACCCCTCTGAGCTGTCCCCAAGCCCCCTGAGATGTCCCCAAGCCCCTGAGTTGTCCCCAACCCCTCTGAGCTGTCCCCAAGCCCCCTGAGATGTCCCCAAGCCCCTGACCTGTCCCCACCCCGTGTCCCTGTGTCCCCAGGAGTACATCCAGAAGCTGATGCCGCCGCTGATCCAGAAGTGGAACGAGCTCAAGGACGAGGACAAGGACCTGTTCCCCCTGCTGGAGGTGGGGCAGGGCTGGCCCCGGGGGGGGGGTGGCCGTCCCTGAACGCATCCCCAGCACGTCCCCACGGTGTCCCTGCTGTCCCCAGTGCCTGTCCTCGGTGGCCACGGCCCTGCAGAGCGGCTTCCTGCCCTACTGCGAGCCCGTCTACCAGCGCTGCGTCACCCTGGTGCAGAAGACGCTGGCCCAGGCCATGGTGAGCCCTCCCCGCGCCCCGGGGGGTGACGGTGACGGTGACGGGGACACTGACGGTGCCACCGTGCCCCCCCAGATGTACAACCAGCACCCCGAGCAGTACGAGGCCCCCGACAAGGATTTCATGATCGTGGCCCTGGACCTGCTCAGCGGCCTGGCCGAGGGGCTGGGCGGGCACGTGGAGCAGCTCGTGGCCCGCTCCAACATCATGACCCTGCTGTTCCAGTGCATGCAGGTGAGGGGGGCACCCCCCTGAACCCCCCCAGATCCCGGGGGAGCCCCCCCGGATCCCGGGGGAGCCCCCCAGCTCACCTGTGCCCCCTCACCTGTGCCCCTGGCAGGACACGATGCCCGAGGTGCGGCAGAGCTCCTTCGCCCTCCTGGGGGACCTCACCAAGGCTTGCTTCGTGCACGTCAAGCCCTGCATCGGTGAGTGTCGGGGTTCCCCGGGCTGGGGGCACCCCCGGATTCACCTGGGCTCACCCGTGCCCCCTCCCCAGCCGAGTTCATGCCCATCCTGGGCACCAACCTGAACCCCGAGTTCATCTCCGTGTGCAACAACGCGACCTGGGCCATCGGCGAGATCTGCATGCAGATGGGTGAGAGGAGCCCCCTGAGCCCCCCGTGGGGACCCCAAAACCTCCACGGGCACCCCTAAACCGCCCCTGGGCACCCCCAAACCCCCCTGACCCCCGCGTGTCCCCCCAGGGTCGGAGATGCAGCCCTACGTGCCCATGGTGCTGCAGAACCTGGTGGAGATCATCAACCGCCCCAACACCCCCAAAACCCTGCTGGAGAACACTGGTGAGAGGGGGGGACCCCACAAACCTGGGGGGACCCCACAAACCTGCTGGAGACAGAGCAGGGGGTGGTCTGCAATAGGGATTTACTTCTGTTTAATTGTATAATATTGATTAAATTTATGGAGTGCAAAGAGAAGAGAAAGGATTTTATTTTGTCGTCAAAGTTTTATTTTTTAAAGTGTTGTTATATTTAAATATTGCTGTATTTCAAAATGTTATTGCGTTTTAGAGTTTTAAATTGTGACTTTTACTACGGGACACAGAATTATAAGTGTATGAATATATAGATATTATAAATATATATTGTTATAGATATTCTAAAAATATATCGTTGTGACTATATAGGGATATAAATACAGTAAAATATGTGAGTATATACTATAAATATAAATACAAAAATTTAAATAGGTATATAGTATATACCATATATACAGCTACATAAAAATTAGGTAAATATATAAATATAATTAGTTAAGTAAATATATAAATATAATAAATATATAAGTATTATGAATATATAAATATGTAAGTACAGTAAAATAATATATATTATAAAATAAATATAAGTATATAAAATTAAATAAGTATATAGATATATACCATAGATATAAGTATACAAATATATAAAGATTAAATAAATATACAAATATAATAATATAGAAGTACTAAGAATATACCAATAAATGTATAAAATACCAATAAATGCATAAAAATAAATTATTATAAATGTTGAACTCCCTTTTCCCCAGCCATCACCATCGGCCGCCTGGGCTTCGTGTGTCCCCAGGAGGTGGCGCCGATGCTGCAGCAATTCATCCGGCCCTGGTGAGCCTGGGGGGACCAAAATCCCCTTTTTGCACCCCAGAATTCCCTTTATTCCCCCCCAAAACCCCCATATTTCCCCCCAAATTCCCCATTTTACCCCAAATCCCGTTTTTCCCCCCAAAATCCCAGGTGCACGTCGCTGCGGAACATCCGCGACAACGAGGAGAAGGACTCGGCCTTCCGGGGCATCTGCGTCATGATCGGGGTCAACCCGGGGGGCGTCGTGCAGGTACGGGGGGCCCGAACTGGGGAGGGGTCCCAAAACCTGGGGGGGGTCCCCGAAATTGGAGGGCGGGGCCAAAATAGTCCAGGGGGACTCCCCAAATTAATGGAAGGGGCCCGAAAATGGGGGGGGGGCGGGAGGCAATCTGGGGAGAGAACAGCTGGGTTTGGGGTTACCTTGGGGGTCCCTGCTGCACCCCCCGATTTCCCCCCAGTTTTGGGCTGTTTCTCCCCATTTTTGGGCTGTTTTTCCCCCCATTTTCGGGCCATTTCTCTCCATTTTTGGGGTGTTTTTCCCCCCATTTTTGGGCCATTTCTCTCCATTTTTGGGGGTTGTTTCCCCCCATTTTTGGGGTGTTTTTCCCCCCATTTTTGGGCTGTTTTTCCCCCCATTTTTGGGCCATTTCTCTCCATTTTTGGGGTGTTTTTCCCCCCATTGTTGGGGTATTTTCTCCCCCATTTTTGGGGTGTTTTTCTCCCCATTTTGGGGTATTTCCCCCCCCATTTTTGGGGTGTTTTTCCCCCATTTTTGTCCCGTTTCCCCCCAGGATTTCATTTTCTTCTGCGATGCCGTGGCCTCCTGGGTGAGCCCCAAGGATGACCTGCGGGACATGTTCTACAAGGTCTGTATATTTTATTAATTGTTTAATTATACACTTATATTATATTATATTACATTACACTATATTACATTATATTACATTACACTATATATTTATTATAACTTAATTATATATTTATTCATTTATTTAAATTTTATTTGTTTATTTATATATTTTTCGTATTAAATGTATTATATTATATTATTGTAATTTTTTTATATTTACAATTATGTTTACATATTTATACGTATATATACAATATATGTAATTTATATATTATATACAATTTATATTTAGTTATATTTTATTTATTTAATATATATTTTAAAATATATTTATTTCATTTGGGGAGGGGTCTCCCTGCCCCCCCACCCCCGACCTTTGCCCCTCCCCCTCCGCGGATCCTGCACCGGGTTCAAGGCGCAGGTGGGGGAGGGGAACTGGGCGCATTTATTTATATTTAATTTATTTATATTTAATTTATTGATATTTAATTTCTGTTTCTCAGATCCTGCACGGGTTCAAGGCGCAGGTCGGGGAGGGGAACTGGGCGCATTTATTGATATATAATTTATTTATATATAATTTATTTATATTTAATTTCTATTCCTCAGATCCTGCACGGGTTCAAGGCGCAGGTGGGCGAGGGGAACTGGGCGCATTTCTCGGAGCAGTTCCCGCCCCTGCTCAAGGAGCGGCTGGCGGCGTTCTACGGGCTGTGACAGGTGTGACACCACCTGCGACAGGTGAGGGACGGGGGCAGGGGACCCCAAAAACACCAAAAAACCCCCCCAAAAAATCCAAGAAAAACCTCCCAAAAAAAACCCCAAAAAACCCCCAAAAAATCTCTGAAAACAAACCCCCAAACCCACCCCAAAAAACCCAAGTAAGAACCCCAAAACCAAAAAAACCCACAAAAAACCCCAAAAGCATAAAAAACAAAAACCCCCAAAAAACCCCAACCGCCCCCAAAAAAACATCAAAAACCACAAAAACAACTCCCCCAAAACCTCTAAAACAAAGCAAACAATACCCAAAAAACCCCAAAAAGCCAAATTAAACCCCACGACCCCCAAAATTCACAAAAAAACCCAGAAAAAAACCCCCAAAAACCAGAAAATAATCCCCAAAAATCGCTAATTCTCTCTGTCCTCCCCCAGGTTGGAGCTCACCGGGACGGACCCAGAGCGGCCCCGCGGTGCCCCCGGGGGGGGTCCCGGTACCGGGAGGGGGGAGGGGTCCCCAAGAGGAGTTTGACCTTTGACCCCCAGAGGAATTTGGGGGGGAGGGGCGGGGTTGGGGGTGGGGGCTCCCCCAAAATCCGCGCTGGGGGAGGGGAGGGCGCGAAACAATCGGGGCTGGAGGGGCCGTGGAGGGTGGGGGAGGGGCCCGTTCCCGTGTGTGTCCCCCCGGTGTCCCCGGTGTCCCCTCCCCCACCCGCCCCTCCCCCACGCGAGCCCCGGGTGGGGGTGGGGGAGGGGCCGAGCCGCAGCCGTTGTGCTTTCTGTGAGCGAGTCGGTGCCACGTCCCGCGTGTCTGGTTTATTTCCCCGTGCCCGTGCCCGTTCCCGTTTCCGTTCGTTTTTTTACCGTTTCCAAGGGCGGGGATCGGGAGGGGGGGGAGGGAAGGGAGTGGCGGGGGAGGGGGAGGGCAGGACCCGCTGGTGTCGCGCCGGGCGGCACAAAGAAAAGGCCGTTCTGGACCGTGCGCTGTGTCCGTGTCGTTTGTTACTGGGGACGGGGGGGAAAGAACCGGGAAGGGTCCATGGGCGCCGCCATTACCGTGCGCGGTTCGCTTCCGGCGCCGCATGGTGACGTCATGCAAGAGTCACATCGCATTGGCTGATTCGCGCGGCGCGCCGGAAGTGGCTCCCGCCGTGGCCGTAGCGACCGGGACGCGGCGGGGCCGGACCCGGTACCGGGGCAGGGGGAGGTGGGTGGGGAGGGGGCGAGCGGGGCCGGCGTTGGGGCGGCTCCCGGTGCCGCGGCGAGCCGGATGAGGAACCCCCGGTACCCCCGGGCATTGGCGGCGGGCGGTTCCCGTTTTCCGGTTAGGGCGGATCCCGGGAGCGCGGGGTGAGGGGAGCGGGTGGGGCAGCTCCGGCGCGGTACCGGGAACGGGGAGCAGCGCTCGCCCCTAACCCGCCGCCCCCTCCGCAGCCATGGACGGGCCCCCCGCGCCCGCCGCCGCCGCTGCTCCCGCGGAGCCCCCGGGAACGGCGGCGGGCGCGGGGGGCCCGGGGGGGCTCCTGGCGCTGCCCCCGGAGCTGCTGCTGCGGATCTGCGGCTTCCTGCGGGCCCGCGACGTGCGGCGGGTGCTGCCCCGCGTGTGCCGCGCCCTGCGGGACCTGGCCCGGGACGCGGTGCTCTGGCGGCTCCGGCTGCAGCGCCGCGCCCGCCGCCCCCTGCCCGTGCTGCCAGGTGGGTCTGGGGTCCCCGGGGCTGTTCGGGACCCCTCCGTGCCCCCCAACCCGCTCTGAGGCTGGAGAACCTTTGGGGTCCCCTGGTTTGGGGGTCCCACGCGTGGTTTTGGGGTCCCCCCCGATAATTTTGGGGGCGCCCCCAGAGGACGGCTTTGATTGGGCGGCCGCCTGCGAGGACCTGGAGGAGCACCTGGAGCGCTGGGGGGCCGGGGGGGCCCCCATGGAGCATTTCTCCCTGGACGAGGGGCACTTCGCCTCCGTGGACTCCGTGCTGCTGCTGCAGGTGGGACCCCCGAGAATGGGGGGAAAGGACCCGAAAACGGGGGGGAAATGCCCCAAAAAGGGGGGGAATGACCCAAAAATAGAAGGAGAAAATAGAGGGATAATGCCCCAAAAATAGGGGGAAATGGGAGGGGAAAAACAACACCAAAAACGGGGGGAAATGGCACGAAAATATGGAGGGGATAGGGGGAAATGGCCAAAAAATGGGGAGAAAATGGGGAAAAACGCCCCAAAAATGAGGGGGGATCTCCTCTGGGGGTCCCCCCATCTCACCCGTGCCCTCTCCCCATTCCAGGGGGGCTCCCTGTGCGTCTCGGGGGGCCGCGACCGCAACGTGAACCTGTGGGACCTGCGCGAGCTGGGCCGGGGCCCCCCCGGGAAGGTTCTGGTCAAAGCCCTGGGCTCGGGGCGCAGCGGAACCCACAAGGTGGGCACGGGCCCGACCCCCACCCCCCAATAAACCCCTTCTGAGGGGGGGGTTCGGGGTGTGGCAGCCCCTCTGTGCCCCCCCATGCAGGGCTGGGTGTGGTGCTTGGCTGCGAGGGACGCCCGCGTCTGCTCCGGCTCCTGGGACAGCACCGTGAAGCTCTGGGACCTGGCGGCCGAGGGGCAGCAGTTCGGGGAGATCCGGTACGGCCCGGGGGGGCTTGGGGGGGTCCCTAAACCCCCCTGGACCCCCCTGACCCCCTCCCCTCCCCCAGAGAGAAGGCGGCCGTGCTGTGCCTCTCGTACCGCCCCGACGTCCTCGTCACCGGCACCTACGACAAGACGGTGACCGTGTACGACCCGCGAGGTACTGGGGGGGCTTTGGGTGGGGTCGGGGGGTCCGGGGATCCCCCTGACCCCCCCCCACGCCCCCTCCCCAGCCGGGCAGGCCCAGGTGAGCAGCTACAAGCCCCACGCCAGCGCGGTGCTGTCGCTGGCGGCCGACGAGCGGCTGATCGTGTCGGGCAGCGAGGACCGGACGCTCGTGGTGTTCGACCGCCGCGCCGGCTCCGTGCGCCAGCGCCTGCAGGTGGGGGCTGTGCCGCAATCCCCCCCCCCCGGAGTGTCCCTGTCCCCTCCGTGGTGACATCCAGCCCGTCTCTTCATCCTCCTCCTCCTCCTCCTCAGCTGGACAATTACCTGCTCTCCATGTCCTACCGGGGCTCGCAGCTCTGGGCTGGCGACAACCAGGGTCGGGTTTATCTGTTCGGCAGTGGCGGCGGCAGCTTCCAGCCCGCCCGGGTAGGGATTCTGGGGTGTTCTGGGGGGGTCCCGAGGGGCAGGACCCCCGCTTTTGGGCTCACCAGGGGTTTCTGTCTGTCCTTCCTGCAGTATTTCGACGTGGGGCACCGGCTGCAGATCACGGGGCTCTGGCACTCGCTGGGCTCGCTCTACACCACGTCCACGGACAGGACGCTGCGGGTGGGGCCCGGTCCTTAGGGTGGCTGAGCTGGGGGGGGTCCTTGGGGGGGCTCTTGGGGGGTCCTTGGGGAGCTCCTGCCGACCCCCAGCTCCGCCTCTCCTGCAGATCCACGTGCCCACGGATCCCCCCCGCACCATCTGCTCCTGGACGCACGACGATGTCCTCAACGGGGTGAGGAGCCGTCCCCAGCCCTTGCACACGCGTGTGCACACGCAGCCCCCCCCGGGGAGCCCCCCCAGCCCCCCTGGCGCTCCTCTGCCTCCCCCAGATCAGCGTGGACGGGGACGTGGTGGCCGCGGCCTCGGGGGGACTCTCGGTCGAGGTGTGGAGGCTCCGGACCTGACACCGGCACGGGGGGGGCAGGGGGGGGCTCCGACCGCGCCCCACGGGGTCCCCCCTGCGCCCCCCATTGCGGGGGGCCAGGCCCGGATCCGGGACCTGGGTGGGGCTGGAAGCTGCCGCCTGTTCGTGGGTATTAAAGGATTGGACTGGAGCGGAGCTTGTGTCCTCCCTGCGGGTTTGGGGTGAATTTGGTGGTTTTGGGGCGTTACGGCCGTTTCGGGGCTTCCTCGGTGCAACGGCCATTTTCGCGTTCTGGAGTTTCTTGTCCCTACACGGCCGCCGTCCCGTCAAGATGGCGGCGCGTGGCTGTACGCAAAAGGCGGGCGGGAGGGCCGGGCAAGATGGCGGCGCGCAGCCGTACGGAAAAGGCGGGAACAGCGCGCAGCCGTACGGCGCGGGGGGCGTGGCCCAAGATGGCGGCGCCCTGAGCGGCCCGGCCGAGCCATGGCGGCGCCGGGAGAGGCGCCGGGAGAGGCGCTCCGGGCCGTGCTGCGGCCCAGCGGGGCCCTCCCGGCCGAGGCCCTCCCGGTGCGCGGTTACGACTTCTCGGGCGGCGCGGACCACGCGGCGCTGCTGCGCTCCTTCCGCACCACCGGCTTCCAGGCCACGAGCTTCGCGCAGGCCGTGGCGGAGATCGAGCGCATGGTGCGGCCCCGGTGTGGGGCAGGGTTGGGTCACACCGGGAGGGTGAGGGGGGGTCCCGGCCCGGTGTGACCCCCCCTTCCCCGGTGTGCCCTCCCCGCAGATCGCGGCCAAGCTGGAGCCGCTGAGCGCGGAGCAGCGGGAGCGAGCGGCCATGGCCGGGCCGCGGGAGCCCTCGGGCTGCACCATCTTCCTGGGCTTCACCTCCAACCTCGTCAGCTCCGGCGTCAGGGAGAGCATCCGATACCTCGTGCAGCGGGGAATGGTGACAGAGTGGGGACACGGGGACAGCCTGGGGACACGGGGACAGCCTGGGGACACGGGGACAGCCTGGGGACATGGGGACAGCCTCGGACAGGGGGACAGGCTCGGACAGGGGGACAGCCTGGGGACACGGGGACAGGCTCGGACAGGGGGACAGCCTGGGGACAGGGACAGAGGGACAGGGAGAGCATCCGATACCTCGTGCAGCGGGGAATGGTGACAGTGTGGGGACACGGGGACAGCCTGGGGACACGGGGACAGGCTCGGACAGGGGGACACCCTGGGGACAGGGACAGAGGGACAGGGAGAGCATCCGATACCTCGTGCAGCGGGGAATGGTGACAGAATGGGGACAGGGGACAGCCTGGGGACACCTGAGAATGGCACAGGAATGGGTGGGGACAGTGACAATGGTATGGGGACATCGGGCAGTGATGCTGTCCTGCTGGCCCCAGGTGTCCCCATGTCACCTGTGAGGTTCTTGGGGGTCAGGGGGTGACACCCGGGGGTCCCTGAGCTGCTGACCCCCCCCGGGCAGGGATTTTTGGGGTCTCTGAGCTGCTGACCCCCCCATGACAGGGGCAGGGGTCCTGGGGGGGTCAGGGGGTGACACCCGGGGGTCCCTGAGCTGCTGACCCCCCCGGGCAGGGATTTTTGGGGTCCCTGAGCTGCTGACCCCCCCGTGACAGGTGGACGTGCTGGTGACCACGGCCGGGGGGGTCGAGGAGGACCTGATCAAGTGCTTGGCCCCCACCTACATCGGGGACTTCCACCTGCGGGGCCGGGACCTGCGGGAGAACGGCATCAACAGGTCTGGGGGGGGGCTGGGGGGCTTGGGGACACCCTGGGGACACCTCAGGGTCACTCTGGGGTCACTCTGGGGTCCTTCAGGATCGGGAACCTGCTGGTGCCCAACGATAATTACTGCAAATTCGAGGATTGGCTGATGCCCATCCTGGACAGGATGGTGGACGAGCAGGACACGCAGGTGAGGGTGGGGAGACCCCAGTCCTGCTGGGAGGGGGTCTCAGGGGGTCCCTGAACACCTAGGGGTGAGGTTTGGGGGTCCCTGGGCCCCATGGGTGAGGTTTTGGGGGTCCCTGGACACTCAGGGTGGGGTTTGGGGGTCCCTGGGCCCCATGAGTGAGGTTTTGGGGATCCCTGGACACTCAGGGTGGGGTTTGGGGGTCCCTGGAGCCCATGGGTGAGGTTTTGGGGGTCCCTGGAGCCCTGAGCCCCCCTGGCCGGGGTCCCTGATCCCGGTTCCCCCCAGGGCGTGCGGTGGACGCCGTCCCGGATGATCGCCCGGCTGGGCAAGGAGATCGACAACCCCGAGTCCATCTGTTACTGGGCCCAGAAGGTACTGGGGGCGCTGCTGGGGGGGCGTCACCGTGGCCGTCACCGTTGTCACCGCGTGTCCCCCCCCCCCTCCCCACAGAACAACATCCCGGTGCTGAGCCCCGCGCTCACCGACGGCTCCCTGGGAGACATGATCTTCTTCCACTCCTACAAACGCCCGGGGCTGGTGCTGGACATCGTGGAGGGTCAGTGTCTGTCCCCTGGGGTGCCCCCCAGGATTTGGGGTGCCCTGAGTGCGCCCTGACCCCCCCCTGTACCCGCAGATCTCCGCCTCATCAACACCCAGGCCATCTTCGCCCACAAGACCGGCATGATCATCCTGGGCGGGGGCTTGGTCAAGCACCACATCGCCAACGCCAACCTCATGGTGAGGGGGTCCCCGTGCTGGGGAGGGGGCCTGGGGACCCCCAAAGGTGGGGAGGGGCTGGGGGCTCACCCCGGCGTGCCCCCCTGGCAGAGGAACGGCGCCGATTTCTCCGTCTACGTCAACACGGCGCAGGAGTTCGACGGCTCCGACTCGGGCGCGCGGCCGGACGAGGCCGTGTCCTGGGGCAAGATCCGCATGGACGCCACCCCCGTCAAGGTGGGGGGTCCTGGGGGGCTCGGGGGGGGGCATTTGGGGAGCCCCAAGGTCGGGGTTTCCCCCCTGACCCCGCTGCTCTGGGCCAGGTTTACGCCGACGCCTCGCTCGTGTTCCCGCTGCTCGTGGCCGAGACGTTCGCCCGGAGCGCTGAGGCCTTTGGGGTGCCTGATGGGACCCCCGAGGTGTGAGGGACCCCCAGGACGGACCCCCGAGGTGTGAGGGACCCCCAGGACGGACCCCTGAGATCTGGGGGACCCCCAGGATGGACCCCCAAGGCCTGAGGGACCCCCCCCCAAGCTCAGCTTTGGATGTGCTGAGCTCCCTGAACCCCTCAGGAAGGTGGGGGACAGTGGGGTGAGTCCCCCTGACCCCTCAGGAAGGTCGGGGACAG
Organism: Passerculus sandwichensis; assembly: GCA_031885435.1. Lineage (NCBI taxonomy): Eukaryota > Metazoa > Chordata > Aves > Passeriformes > Passerellidae > Passerculus > Passerculus sandwichensis. The sequence continues at coordinate 9,055,081 of CM063157.1, read as the reverse complement.
TGGGCTGAGTCCCCCTGACCCCTCAGGAAGGTGGGGGACAGTGGGGTGAGTCCCCCTGACCCCCTCAGGAAGGTGGGGGACAGTGGGGTGAGTCCCCCTGGGGGGCACAGGGTGTCTCCCCCCAGCCGTGCACCCCTGTCCGTGTGTCCCTCCGTCCCTGTCCCTTCCACGCCTGTGTTTATTTATTCGAGCTCCCAATAAAGCATGGCAGGGTCTCCGTGGGGGTTTATTCCTCGTGTCACCGGGGTCCCTGCCAGGTGCCGGGGACCCCCTCAGGTGTCGGGGTCCCCCTGGGGCTGGAAGGTGTCCTCGCGCCACAGCGTCACCTGGCCCTGCGTGGCCACCAGCAGGCAGGGCAGGCTGGGGTGGAAGGCCAGGGACTGCACCACGCCCTGGCCCACGGGCAGCCTGAGCGCCAGAGAGCCCTGGGGGGACACCGGGGGGTCAGGGGGGCGTCGGGAGTGTCCCCAGAGCCCCCCGGGACCCCCCCTCACCTCCAGCAGGTCCCAGAAGTAGACGTGGCCGTCCTCGGAGGCGCAGCCCACGTGCGTGTCCAGCTCGTTGAGGACGCAGTCCAGCCTGTACGTGGTGCTGCGGTGGCCCGTGTACCTGGGGAGGGCACGGGGGGCTCACAGGGGGTCCCCCAAAGCCCCCGGGGGTCCCTCAAAGCCTCTGGACTCTTTAGGGGGTGTCCCATACTCGCCCAGCAGCTCCCCGGTGTCCTTGTCCAGCAGCCTCAGTGTGGAGTCCAGGCTGGCGGCCAGCACACACTGCCCGTCCTTGCTGAAGCACACGCTGGTGATGGGGCCTGGGGGGCACACGGGGGATTTGGGGGCGTCCCGCCGAGCCCCCCCGAGCTTTGGGAGCCCCCCCAGGCTTTAGGAGCCCACTCACTGCCGATGTAGTCGGAGCAGAGCTGCCCCGTGCGGAGGTCGTAGCGCCGGACCCGCCCGTCCACGGAGCTGTGGGGAGGGATGGAGAGGTTTAGGGGGTCCCCCCCAATTCTGGGGGTGTCTCGGTGCTGGGGGGCTCGCTCCTCACCCCGTCAGGATCTCGTAGGCTGAGAGCTTCACGCTGGAGATGCCGTCCTTGGCCTCGTCCAGCACCTGGATGGGGTCGGGGCGGCGGGAGCGGCAGTCCCAGCAGCGCACCGTGGAGTCGATGGAGCCTGGGGGAAATGGGGTGCAGGGTGGGGAAAAAGGGGGTGCAGGGGGGAAAAGGGGGTGCAGGGGGGGAAAAAGGGGGTTCAGGGTGGGAAAATGGGGGTCAGGGTGGGAAAAAGGGGTGTAGGGGTTCCCGGGGCGTGCAGGGTGGGCCCCAAACCACTCCCTCACCGGATACAATGACTGTGGCTTCCTCGTTGAACTGGACGCAGTTCACTTTCTGTGGAAGACGCAGGGAAATCAGAACCTCGATCCGCACGCAGGATCCCAATCCCCCTGCCCAGATCCCAGCCCCGGACCCCTCCTCACCCCGGCGTGTCCCCGGTACTTGCGGACCACCTGCCCCGTGCTCACGTCCCACAGCGCCACGGCTTTGTCGGCGCCGCCGGAGCAGATCTGGCTGTTATCGAAGGATCTGCGGGGGGGTCCCGTCCCGTGAGCGCGGCCGGGGGGGCTCCCCGAGGTGGGGAGGGGTCCCCGAAGCCCCTCCTTACCCCGCGGCGTCCAGCACCTCGTAGCCGTGGCCCTGGTAGGTGCGCAGGGCCGTGCCCTTGTGCGGGTTCCAGAGCTTCAGCGTCTTGTCGCTGCCGCACGTCAGGCAGTAATTGCCGTCCGCTGCGGGGGGAACGGCCGTGAGCACCGGGACACCGGGGGGATCACCGGGGGATACCCGGGACCCCCGCACCGGACACCGGGAGACCTCCAGAACCCCCTGCCCGTGACACGGGATGATCCAGAGGCCCTCACACCGGCACTCCCCTCCCGCTCCCCAACCTCCATCCCGGCTCCTGCTTTGTTCCCCCGCCCCGTTTCCCCCCGTTTCCCCGCGGTGTCCCCGGTCTCACCGTTGAAGCGGGCGGCCCGCACCGCTCCCTGCCCGCACTGCAGGCTCTGCACCCGCTGCCGGGGCAGCTCGGGCCGGGCGGGCCGCGGCCTCGGGAACGCCATGGCGGGACCGGAGCGGGCACCGGGGGCGGAACCGGCGCCGGCACCGGGGGCCGGGCTCCTTCCGGCGGCGGCGGCGGAAGAGGCGGCGGCGGCGGGGCCATGGCGGACCCGCGGAGACCCGGCAAGGTGGCCAGGTGGGACCGGCGGAACCGGGAGCGGCAGAACCGGGGAGGGATCCGCGGGGCGTCCCGGTGCCCCGGCCCGCCTGACGGAGCCCCCGCCGTTTTCCGCCAGGTACAAACCCCCGGCCACCGAGACCAACCCGGCGCTGGAAGACCCGACCCCGGACTACATGAACCTGCTGGGGATGGTGTTCAGCATGTGCGGGCTCATGCTCAAGGTGGGGCACCGGGGACACCGGGATGGGCTCCGGTGTGGGCACCGGGCGCTGTTCTGAGGGGAATTCGGGGGAGGGAGGATCAGAGAGAGCCCCTGAGGGGCTCGGGGCCATCCCCGGGGGTCTCTGGGCTCTCCGGGGGTCTCAGGCCCCATCTCCGGAGGTCTCTGGGCTCTCCTGCCCATCCCGGGGGTCTCAGGCCCTATTCCCGTGGGGCCCTCAGGGCTCTCAGGCCCCATCTCCGGGGGTCTCTGCCCATCCCGGGGGTCTTTGTGCTCTCCGGCGGTCCCAGGCCCCATCCCCGCCACTCCTCACGGGTTTTTCCCGAGGGTCTCACGGGTTTTTCCCCGTGCTCCCCAGCTCAAGTGGTGCGCCTGGATCGCCGTTTACTGCTCCTTCATCAGCTTCGCCAACTCGCGCAGCTCCGAGGACACCAAGCAGATGATGAGCAGCTTCATGTGAGTGCCGGAATGGGGGTCCCTGGGTAGGGGTCCCGGGCTGGTTTTTGGGGGTCTCTGACGCTGTGTGTGCCCCTCACAGGCTCTCCATCTCGGCCGTGGTCATGTCGTACCTGCAGAACCCCCAGCCCATGTCCCCGCCGTGGTGACGGGCATGGGGGGCAATAAAATGGGGGGTCCTGGCACTGCTGTGGTTTGTTTGTACCTGAACGAGGCATGGGGGAGAAGGGGAATGGGGACGGGGAGTCCTGAGGGGCTCCAGGGGGAGTCCTGGGGGGGTCTGAGGGGCCTTGGAGTATTTGAGGGGCTCTGAGGGGACTCGGGTGGTCTGAGGGGCTCTGAGGGACTCTGAGGAGGCTCTTAGGGGGTTCTGAGGGTCTTAAGGGTCTCTGAGGGTCTTAGGAGACTTGGAGTGGGCTCTGAGGGTCTGAGCAGGCTCTCAGTGGACTCGGGTGGTCTGAGGGGGCTCTGAGGGACTCTGAGCAGGCTCTGAGAGGACTCGGGTGGTCTAAGGGGGCTCTGAGAGGGCTCATAGGGCCTGAGGGGATTCTTGAGGGGGCTCTGAGGGGACTCGTTGTATCTGAGGGTCTCTGAGGGGAACTCGTCGTGGGCGGGGCCTCGGGAGCCGCCGCTGTTCATTGGCCACTGGTTATTTCCCGCCCTTGCAAACGCCCTCCCAGCGAGCTGTCAATCACGCCCTCCCCTCCTCCTCATTGGCTCCCGATTGTTGTCTGTCCCGTCCTGCCCTCCTTACGCGCCGCCCCTTAGAGCAGCATCAGCGAATCAGAATGCGGGGCGTGGCCTCAGCGCCTTTCCCCAGGCACCCATTGGCTGCCGCATGCGGGTGGGCGTGGCTATGCCGCGTGTCATGTGAGGGCGCGGTCACGTGAGCGCGGGTGCCATGGCGGTGCCCGGGGCGGCGGCGCTGCCGCTGCTGCTGCTCCTGAGCGGGGCGGCCGCGGGCTGCGGGTACCAGGTGGGACCGGGACACCGGGGACACCCGGGCTGGGGCACCGGCACTGCCCGGGAATACGGGCCAGGCGGTGGGGGCTGGATAACGGGATCTGTCACAGGCTGGGGACACCGGGAAGCGCTGAGGGGAGAACCGGAGCGGTCTGAGGGCACGGGAACTGGGCGGACTGGGAGCGCTGGGGCGGGCTGGGGACGGCTGAGGAAACGGGAACTGGGAGCATTGGTTGTGCAACCGCTTCCGGAGCTCAACGGCCACGCCGGGGGGGATCCCGGTGGGTTCCCGTGGATCCCGGGGGGTTCCGGTGGTGCCGCGGGCCCGGCCCGGTCCGAGCGCCCCCGAACCCCCCCAGTCGTGCCCCCCGACCCGGCCGGACATGCTGAACGTGCACCTGGTGCCGCACTCGCACGACGACGTGGGCTGGCTCAAGACGGTGGATCAGTATTACTATGGGGGTGCGTGGGGACACCGGGAGGGGACACCGGGAGGGGACACCGGGGGGGCGGGAGGGCCCCAGGGCCGCCGTGGTGTCACATGAGGGGGCTGACGTGGCAGGGGGACACTGAGTGACCCCTGGGGCTGCCCTTTGTCCCCTCGGGGTTTGTCACGTGGCACTTGGTGCGTGTCCCCTCTGGGACCAGCGCCTCCCCCCAGGGATGTCCCCTGTCCCCAAGATGCCACCGTGTCCCCAGCCTGGGTTTCGGGGTGTCCCCAGCCCAGGTTTTGGGGTGATTGGTGTCCCTGTGTCCCCAGTGAGGAACAAGGACCAGCACGCGGGTGTCCAGTACATCCTGGACTCGGTGGTGGCACACCTGGCCGCTGTCCCCAGCCCTGTCCCAGGTTTTGGGGTGTCCCCACCCTGGATTTTTGGGGTGATTCGGGGTGATTGGTGTCCCCGTGTCCCCAGTGAGGAACAAGGACCAGCACGCGGGTGTCCAGTACATCCTGGACTCGGTGGTGGCACACCTGGCCGCTGTCCCCTCCCGCCGCTTTGTCTATGCTGAGGTGGCGTTCCTGGCGCGCTGGTGGCAGCAGCAGGACACGGCCACGCGCAGGCTGGTCAGGGAGCTGGTGCAGCAGGGTACGGGGGCTGGGGACACTGGGAGGGGCACTGGGAGGGACTGGGAGGGGAATTGGGGGCACTGGGAGGGGCACTGGGGGAACTTAGGGGGGGAATTGGGGGCACTGGGAGGGACTGGGAGGGGCATTGGGGACACTGGGAGGGACTGGGAAGGACATTGGGAGAATGGGAGGAGAATTGGGGGCACTGGGAGGGAAATTAGGGGCACTGGGAGGGAATGGGAGGGACTTGGAGGGGCATTGGGGACACTGGGAGGGACTGGGAAGGACATTGGGAGAATGGGAGGAGAATTGGGGGCACTGGGAGGGAAATTAGGGGCACTGGGAGGGAATGGGAGGGGAACTGGGGGCACTGGGAGGGGCATTGGGGGTACTGGGAGGGGCTGGGAAGGAAACTGGGGGCACTGGGAGGGACACTGGGGGCACTGGGAGGGACACTGGGGGCACTGGGAAGGACATAGGGAGCTCTGGGAGGGACTGGGAAGGACATTGGGAGAACTGGGAGGGACTGGGAGGGGAATTGGGGACACTGGGAGGGACATTGAGGGCACTGGGAGGGGCACTGGGGGGACTGGGAGGGAAACTGGGGGGACAGGGAGGGAAATTAGGGGCACTGGGAAAGGATGGGAGGGACTGGGAGGGAAACTGGGGGCACTAGGAAGGACATTGGGTCACTGGGATTTTGGGGTGCTGTGTCCTCTGACGGGATTTTGGGGCTCAGGGTCCCCCCCGAGTGGATTTTGGGGTGCTGTGGGTGTCCCCAGAGTGGATTTTGGGGCTCAGGGTCCCCCCGCAGTGGGTTTTGGGGTGCTGTGGGTGTCCCCCGAGTGGATTTTGCGTTCCTGTCCCCCCAGGGAGGCTGGAGCTGGTCGGGGGGGGCTGGTGCATGAGCGACGAGGCCGCCGCTCACTACCGGGGCGCCCTGGAGCAGCAGGCCCTGGGCCGGCGGCTCCTGCGCCGCCTCTTTGGGGACTGTGGCACGCCCCGGGTGGCCTGGCAGATCGACCCCTTCGGGCACTCCCGCGAGCTGGCTGCCATCTTCGCACAGGTGGGGCGCCTAGGACCCCGCTTGGGGCACCCCCGGAGCTTCCTGGACACCCCCAAACCTCCCTGGGCATCCCCAGACCTTCCTGGGCATCCCCGGAGCTTCCTGGGCACCCCCAAACCTTCCTGGGCACCCCCAAACCTCCCCAAACCTTCCTGGGCATCCTCGGAGCTTCCTGGGCACCCCCAAACCTTCCCAAACCTTCCTGGGCATCCCTGGAGCTTCCTGGGCACCCCCAAACCTTCCTGGGCATCCCTGGAGCTTCCTGGGCACCCCCAAACCTCCCTGGGCATCCCCGGAGCTTCCTGGGCATTCCCAAACCTCCCCAAACCTTCCTGGGCATCCCCAGAGCTTCCTGGGCACCCCTGGAGCTTCCTAGGCACCCCCAAACCTCCCCAAACCTTCCTGGGCACCCCCAAACCTTCCTGGGCACCCCCAAACCTTCCTGGGCATCCCTGGAGCTTCATGGGCACCCCCAAACCTCCCCAAACCTTCCTGGGCATCCCCGGAGCTTCCTGGGCACTCCCAAACCTCCCCAAACCTTCCTGGGCATCCCCAGAGCTTCCTGGGCACCCCCAAACCTCCCCAAACCTTCCTGGGCATCCCCTGGAGCTTCTTGGGCACCCCCAAACCTTCCCCTGCACCCCAAAACCTCTCCAGAGCTTCCCAAACCTTTCCAGGCAGCCCTGGAGCTTCCTGGGCACCCCCAAATCTCCCCAGAGCTTCTCCCGCATCCCTGGAGCTTCCCAAACCTTTCCGGGCACCCCGAGAGCTTCCCGGGCACCCCCAAACCTCCCCTGAGCTTCCAGTGCACCCCTAAATCACCCTCAGGATCCCCAAACCTTCCCCCCGCACCCCCAGAGTTCCCCAAAGCTTCTCCTGCATCCCTTAACGATGCTCAAGATCCCCCCAAATCACCCTCAGGATCCCTCAGTCTTTACTCCCCCCCACCCCACCCCAGCTTTTTAGGGACCCCCAGTGCCCCTCATTACCCCTGTGCCCCCCAGATGGGCAGTGATGGGGTATTGGGGACCCCATAACCATAACCCCATAACTGGGGACCCCCAGTGCCCCCCATAACCCCCGTGCCCCCCAGATGGGCTACGACCGGCTGTTCCTGGGCCGTGTGGATCACCAGGACCCCCAGTGCCCCCCATAACCCCCTGTGCCCCCCAGATGGGGCACGACGGGCTGTTCCTGGGGTTTTGGGGACCCCCAGTGACCCCAGTGCCCCCCAGATGGGCTACGACGGGCTGTTCCTGGGGTTTTGGGGACCCCCAGTAACCCCAGTGCCCCCCAGATGGGCTACGACGGGCTGTTCCTGGGCCGGGTGGATCACCAGGACCCCCAGTGCCCCCCATAACCCCTGTGCCCCCCAGATGGGGTACGACGGGCTGTTCCTGGGGTTTTGGGGACCCCCAGTAACCCCAGTGCCCCCCAGATGGGCTACGACGGGCTGTTCCTGGGCCGGGTGGATCACCAGGACAAGTGGGCTCGGCTGAAGCGCCGCGAGCTGGAGCTGATCTGGAGGGGCAGCGACAGCCTGGAGCCCCCCCGCGCTGACATCTTCACTGGTGACCCCCCAGACTGGGCCTGGGACCCCCAAACTGCCCCTGGGACCCCAAACTGCCCCCCATCCCCTCCCAGGACTGACCCCAGCCTCTCCCTCTTGTCCCTGTCCGCGTCACTCTCAGTGTCCCCTGCCCTTCTCTCCTGTCCCCAACTCCTTTCTCCCATCCCCATCCTTGTCCCCATAGGTGTCCCCTTCCCATTTCTCCCCCTTTGCCCCATCCCAGCCCTGTCCTCTGTCCCCAGCCATGTACCCAACCCTGTTCCCTGTCCCCAGCCCTGTCCCCAGCCATGTCCCCAGCCCTGTCCCCAGCCCTGTCCCCACCCCTGGTGACACCGCTGTCCCCAGGGATCCTGCCCAACACGTACAACCCCCTTCACGTCCCCAGCCCTGTCCCCATGGGTGTCCCCTGTGTGCCCCCCTGGCCCTGATGACCAGGAGGTGACACCGCTGTCCCCCCATCCCCAGGGATCCTGCCCAACACGTACAACCCCCCCCCGGGGCTGTGCTGGGACCAGCTCTGCACCGACCCCCCCGTGGTGGACGGGGACGGCCCCGAGCGCAACGTGGACGCCGTGGTCACCTCGTTCCTGCAGGCTGCGGCCGCCCAGGTCCTCACAGGGGACAGGGGACACCTGGGGAGGGGTCACAAAGGTCCCCGTGGTCACCTCCTTCCTGCAGGCTGCGGCCACGCAGGTGCTGGCACGGTGACACAGGGCATGTGGGGACACCCAAGGGAGGCTGGGACACCCGGGGGGGGGGTCACAAAGGTCCCTGTCCCCTGAGATGGGGGTCCTGAGTGTCCCTGTCCCCTGGGATGGGGGTCCTGAGTGTCCCTGTCCCCCTGGGATGGGATCCCCAGCTGTCCCTGGCTGTCCCCATTCCCCGGGCAAGGGTCCCTGGTTGTCCCTGTCCCTTGGGATGGGGTTCCTGTGTGTCCCTGTCCCCTGGGATGGGGTTCCTGTGTGTCCCTGTCCCTTGGGATGGGGTTCCTGAGTGTCCCTGTCCCCTGGGATGGGATCCCCAGCTGTCCCTGGTTGTCCCTGTCCCCCCGGGCGGGGGTCTCACGCCCTGTCCCCCCTCCCCAGGCCCAGCAGTACCGCACCAACCACATCATCATGACCATGGGCTCCGACTTCCACTACGAGAACGCTCACCTGTGGTTCAAGAACCTGGACAAGCTCATTGCCCACACCAACGCCCGGGTGAGGGGCTGTCCCCGACCCCCCCACGGTGTCCCCAAACCCCCCCCGATGTCCCCAAACCCCCCCTGATGTCCCCAAGCCCCCCCTGATGTCCCTGTGTCCCCAGCAAGCCAACGGCAGCCGCGTCCACGCCCTGTACTCCACCCCCTCGTGTTACCTGCGGGAGCTGCACCGCGCCAACCTCACCTGGTGAGGGCGGGGCCGAGGGGCAGGGGAGGGGCCCAGGGGCACGGACGGACAGACAGACAGACAGACAGACAGATAACCCCCCCCCAGGCCCCTGAAGACGGACGATTTCTTCCCTTACTCGGACGGGCCCCACCAGTTCTGGACCGGCTACTTCAGCAGCCGCCCGGCCCTCAAGGGCTACGAGCGCCTCAGCAGCGGCTTCCTGCAGGTGGGGGCGCACCTGGGGGACCCCTGCAGGTGGGGGCGCACCTGGGGGACCCCTGCAGCTCTTGGGGACCCCCCCCTGAAGCACCAATCCCACCCCACAGGTCTGCAGCCAGCTGGAAACCCTGGCAGGACCCTCGGTGCGGGACGGTCCCTACGGGCCTGGGGACAGCTCGGTGCTCCGTGAGTACCTGGGCACACCTGGGGGGGACCTGGGGACCCCCTGACACCCCCCAAACCCCCCTGACACCCCCCAAACCCCCCTGACACCCCATTTTCACCTGCCCCAGGTGAGGCTGTGGCTGTGGCCCAGCACCACGACGCTGTGGCCGGCACCGAGAGGCAGCACGTGGCCGACGACTACGCCCGGCAGCTGGCCAAGGGCTGGGACGGCTGCCAGGTGAGCCCCACACCTGCCCGGGGGTCCAGGTAGGGGCTGGGGGACAGGGGCAGGTCCCAGAGACCCCTCCCCAAATTCTGGCCACCCCAACAGGTGCTGGTGGCCAACGCTCTGTCCATCCTTGGGGGCACCAAGGAGCCCCTGGTGTTCTGCAACGCCCTCAACATCAGCGTGTGCCCCCTCACCGAGGCCACCCCTCACGTGAGCACCTTTTGGGGGGGTGGGGTTTGGGGGTCCCCAGGGACTGACACCCCCCCCTCACACCGTGTGACCCCTCCCCAGTTCACCGTGATCCTCTACAACCCCCTGGCCTGGGATGTCACCTGGCCCGTGCGGCTGCCGGTCAGGGCCACCTCGTACGGTGTCACCGACCCCCAGGGCCAGCCCGTGGCCAGCCAGGTGAGCCCCCCGCCCAGCTGTACCCCCTGTCACCTCCTGTGACCCCTCACCTGTCCCTGTCACCCCTCACCTGTCCCTGTGACCCCTCACCTGTCCCTGTGACCCCTCCCCAGGTGATCCCCGTGTCCGGTGTCACCCGGCGGCTCCGGGGCGGCGCCGGGGGGGCCCCAGGGGAGCTCCTGTTCCAGGCCTGGGCCCCCCCTTTGGGCTACAGCACCTTCCAGGTGAAGCAGCTGAGCCCGGGCAACACCTGGGACACCCTCAGGTGGCCCTTGGGGGCCTCCTGGGACACCTCAGGTGACCCAGAGCCACAGATCGAGAACGAGGTAAGGGGACATCAAGGGGACATTGTGGATTTGGGGGGTGGCTGTGCCCCAGCTCCCAGTTAAACCAGTTAGGGGGTCACTGGGTGACCTGGGGAGGGGGTGACCCACCTGTGTCGTCCCCCCCCCCCAGCACCTGCGTGTCCGCTTTGACCCTGTCACGGGACACCTGCTGGAGATCCAGAACCTGCCCAGGGGCATCTCCCTGCCCGTCTTCCAGAGCTTCTACTGGTGAGTCTGGGGGCGTTTGGATTTGGGGAGGGGTCCCAGGTGAGGGAGGGGATCCCCCTGACCCCTCCTGACCCCTCCTGACCCCCTGACCCCCAGGTACAACGCCAGCTCCGGGGACGGGCAGAGCCCCCAGGCCTCAGGTGCTTACATCTTCCGGCCCGTCGCCCCCACGCCCATCCCCGTGGCCAAACGCGCGGCCACGCACCTGATCAAGGTGGGCCGGGGTCCCTGGGCTCTCCCCTGGATCTGGGGAGGGGTCCGCAGGTGTCACTGGGCGTCCCTGTGCCCCACAGACGGCGCTGGTGCAGGAGCTGCGGCAGAACTTCTCCGAGTGGTGCTCGCAGGTGCTGCGGCTGCGCCCGGGGCAGCCCTACCTGGAGCTGGAGTGGACAGTGGGGCCCATCCCCGTGGGGTGAGCCTGGCGAGGGGCCCGGGGAGCCCCGTCACACCTGTCCTGGGTGGGGTGACACACCTGCGTCGCCCTCCTCGCCGCAGGGACGGGACGGGCAAGGAGGTGATCAGCAGGTTCGAGACGCCGCTGCGCACGGCCGGGCGCTTCCACACCGACTCCAACGGGCGCCAGGTGCTGGAGCGCAGGTGAGGGGGGTGCAGGTGACCCCCTGGGGAGCAGGTGACCCCTCCAGGGGCTCAGGTACCCCCCCCCCTGCCCCCCCAGGCGTGACTACCGGCCCACCTGGAACCTGACCCAGACTGAGCCCGTGGCCGGGAATTACTACCCTGTGAACACCCGGATCTTCATCAAGGTACCTGGGCACACCTGGGCACAGCTGGGGCGCAGCTGGGGCACACCCCGCCCTCCTCACACCTGTCCCACCTGCCAGGACCAGAAGGTGCAGCTGACGGTGCTGACGGATCGATCCCAGGGCGGCAGCAGCCTCCAGGACGGCTCCCTGGAGCTCATGGTGAGCTCACCTGGGCACACCTGCGCAGGGGTGGGCGCACCTGAGATACACCTGGGTACACCTGGGCAGGGCTGGGCGCACCTGGGATACACCTGGGCACACCTGCGCAGGGGTGGGCACACCTGGGATACACCTGGGTACACCTGGGACTGGGTAGGACACACCTGAGATACACCTGGGTACACCTGGGTAGGGGTGGGCACACCTGAGATACACCTGGGTACACCTGGGTAGGGGTGGGCACACCTGGGATACACCTGGGTACACCTGGGACTGGGTAGGACACACCTGGGCACACCTAGAGCCGGACAGGGCACACCTGGGCAGGCATGGGCACACCTGAGCACACCTGGGCAGGGGGGGTGGGCACACCTGGCACTAGGTAGGACACACCTGAGCATACCTGGACACACCTAGGGCTGGACAGGGCACACCTGGGCAGGGGTGGGCACACCTGGGCACACCTGTGCCATCACCTGCGCCCCTCCAGGTGCACCGGCGGCTGCTCCACGATGACAACCGCGGCCTGGCGGAGGCGCTGAACGAGCCAGGTGCGGATGGGCGGGGCCTGGTGGTGCGGGGGCGGCACCTGGTGCTGCTGGACACCGTGGAGGCCTCACCTGAGCAGCACCGGCCGCGGGCACAGGAGATGGTGACGCCGCCCGCCGTGGTGCTGGCACCGGGCACCGGGCCTCACCTGAGACAGGTGAGCGTGGGGGGGCCGTGGGGTCACCTGTGCCAGGTGAGCAGGGTGGGCTCTCCCCCAGCCTCACCTGTCCCTGTGCCCCCGCAGGTGTCGGGGCTGCGCCGGGCGCTGCCCCCCAACGTTCACCTGCTGTCGCTGGAGCTGCGCGGGGCCGGGGCCGTCCTGCTGCGCCTGGAGCACCTGTACCAGGTGGGAGAGAGCCAGAACGGGTCCCGGGCGGCCACCGTGGACCTGACGGTACCTGGGGACAGGGACACACCTGGGGATGGGGGCACACCTGTGAGGGGTTCTGGGGTCACCTGTACCAGGTGGGAGAGAGCCAGAACGGATCCCGGGCGGCCACCGTGGACCTGACGGTACCTGGGGACAGGGACACACCTGGCGGTACCTGGGCATGGATGGGGGCACACCTGGAACAGGGGTCTGGGGCCACTCAGCCAGGGGTGGGGGGGGCTGAGCTTGTGGGGTCACCTGTACTAGGTGAGGGGTTCTGGGGTTCACCTGTGCCAGGTGAGGGGTTCTGGGGTTCACCTGTGCCAGGTGAGCATTTTGGGTGTCCTGAGGCTGCTCCTGGGCGTCTCTAGGGCATCTGGGGAGGGGTCTCTGCCTGCTGCCCCCACCCTGGGCTGGTCTCTTTGGTATTTGGGGTGAGTCTGGGGGCATCTCTGCCCTCTCCCCCCACCCTGGGCTGGTCTCAGGGGGTCTCTGGGGTACTTGGGGAGGGGTCTCAACATCCCCCCAGTCCAGGCTGGGCTCTGTGTTATTTGGGGAGGGGTCTCTTAACATTCTCCCACCCTGGGCTGGTCTCAGGGGTATTTGGGGAGGGGTCTCTGCCCATTTCCCCCCACCCAGGCTGGTCTCTGGGGTATCTGTGTTATTTGGGGAGGGGTCTCTAACCCCCCCCCCCCCCCCCCGCCTCCCCCAGACCCTTTTCTCGGCCTTCGCCGTCACCGCGGTGCAGGAGATGGCGCTGGGGGGGGACATCCCCCTGCCCAGCGTGTCCCGCCTGCCCTGGAACACCCCCACAGGTACGGGGGGCTCCGGGGCAATTTGGGGAGGGTCCCGGGGGTCTCACCCCCCCCCCTCACACCCCTGCGGCCCCCCCCAGGTGCCCCCAGACCCCGCCGGCGGGCGCGGCTGGACCCTCGGCGCGTGCGGCTGGAGCCGATGGAGATCAGAACCTTCCTGGCCTCCGTGCGGTACCGGGGGCTCGGGGAGGGGCTGGGGGGGCCCTGAGGGACAGCCCCCCACCCCAAAAAAAAAACGCAAATTTCAAACCTCTCAGATTTGGGTAAAATTTGTTTTAATGGGGAGGGGGCTCCTCATGGGAGTAACAGCACTGCTCGCCCTGGGTACAGGTGCCCTGTGGGGAGGGGGGCAAAAAGGAGGGGTGAAACCTGCCCCAAACCCCCCCACTGCATTCACAGACCCCTCCTCAAATCCCTGGACACCCCCCAAAATTCCCAGACCCCCTCCCCATATTCCCACCCACCCCCACTTTTATTCCACATTTTATTCCCCCAAATATTTTCTCCCTTTATTTCCTGGACCCCCCCCCCCACTTTATTCCCACACCTCCCCACCTATTTTAGGGACCCTTCCCCATATTTTGAGGACCCCTCCCGATAATTTGGGGACCCCTCCCAATATTTTGAGGACCCCTCCCCATATTCCCACCCACCCCCATTTTTATTCCCACATTTTATTTTTCCCTTTATTTCCTGGACCCTCCCCCCCTCATTCCTGTACCCTCTCCTTTATTCCTACACCCCCCTCCCTATTTTAGGGGACCCCCTTGTTATTTTCGGACCCTTCCCCATATTTTGAGGCCCCCTCCCCACATTTCGGGGACCCCTGCCCACCTCCTTGAAGCGTTTGCAGGGGAATTGTTTCAGCCCGGCCCCGTCCTAGCGCTGCCTCCTCTTGTTCTGGAGCCTCTCCCTCTTCTCCTGCAGGGAGGGGGCGATGCCCCCCCTGGAAAAGGATGGGAATGAGGTGAAGACCCCTCCCCAAAATAGGGGAGAGGGCGAGAGACCCCTCCCCAAAAAGGGGAGAAGGTGAGGGACCACTCCCCATAAAGAACAGAGGAAAGGGATGAACCCCAAGCTCTTTTTAGGGAGGTTTCTGCCCCACCCTGAGCAAAAAAAAGGGGGGAATATCCCCCTTAAAAAGGGTGGGGGGCACCTGAACCCCCAAACCGAGCCCCCCCAGGCCTCACCCGGGCTTGGCCCTGGCCTTGGGACCCCAAAAAGCTTCGGGGTTCTCAGGGAATCGCTTCAGGCCACGCCTGCGGGAGCTGGGGTTGGCGTCCTCGTGGAGGGCAAAGGAAGCCTGGAGCCTGAGAAAGGGGGTAAAGGGAGGGGATCAGGGGCTCGGGGGGTCTGGGGTCTCCCAGAATGGGTCTGGGGTCCCCCAAACCCCACGCAACCCCACCCTACGTGGGCTCCACCGAGAGGATCCGGGCGGCCGGGCTGGAGTCCGGGAGCCGCTCCAGCTTCACCGGGTGCAGCTTGGCCTGGGAAAAACCGGGGAAAAAATTGGGAAAAATTGGAAAAAGGGATTTCAGCACCCCCCGAGCGTGGGGAGGGGTCCCAGAGCCCCCTCCTCACTGACCCAGCAGCGCATGATGTCCCAGAGCACGGCCGGCGGCGCGTCCGTCTTGACGGCGTTGCGGCAGGCGTGGGACAGCGAGACGCGGAACCCCGCGTGCAGCAGGGCTGACCTGGGGGGCACGGGGCGTTTGGGGGGGTCCTTGAGGGGTTTGGGGGGTCCCCAAAAGGGATTAGGACTCCCCGAGGGGTTCTGGGGTGCCCACCTGAGCTGCAGCAGCGCCGGCGTGTTGCTGCGGATGGTGCTGCTCAGCCCGTCCAGCGTGTAGTACAGGGGGACATCGCTCAGCTCCTGCTCCCCAACACCCCCCGGGATCACAACCAGCCCCAAAACCGGGGCTGTCCCCACCCCCTGAACGCCCCCCGAGGGGTGTCCCCGCCGAGGGGTGTCCCCACCGAGGGGTGTCCCCTGGGTGTCACCTCGGCGATGACGCTCAGCATGCCCCGCATGCGCGGCTCCATCTGGAAGCGCCCGGGGCTCCTCTCCAGCGCCGCCAGCACCCGCTCCACAAAGCTGGGGTCGTGCAGGGGCTCAGCCCACACCGGGCCCCCCACCTTTAGGGGGGAAAAAAGGAGGTTCAGGGCCCTATTTGGGTGGGGGGGGCTGAGATTTTGGGGAGGGGGCTGCACGCACCTGGTGCCGCTGCTGGCAGAACTCGCAGGTGGGACCCACGGGCGGCCCCGTGGCCGGGCTGTACTTGAAACTGGAGAAGAAAAATGGGTTAAACCCCCCCAAAAAAAATTGTGGGGACCCCCTGAGGGTCTCGAGGAACCCCAAAATTGTTCTCAGTTTTGAGAACGGGGGGGGGGCTGTACCTGGTGCCGTGGCTGGTGGCCCTGCCCAGGCGCTGCAGGTGGTGCGAGCCGCAGCCCACGCAGTGAAACACCAGCGCCTGCTTGCTGTGGGCAAAAACAGGCTCAGGGCGGCTTTGGGGGTGCACAGAGACTCCCCCCCAAAACCTCCCCAGCTCACCTGGCCGAGGCCTTGACCTTGGCCTGGCCCGTGAAGACCCTGACGAAGACGCGCACGTAGAAATCGGCGCTGACCGACAGCAGCGGCACCACGAAGCGCTGGTAGCAGTTGGCGCGCAGGTCCAGGCTGTGCAGGATGATCCTCAGCGCCTGCCAGGGCACAAAAGGGACACAAAGGGGGACCCGTGCCACCCCCTGCAGCCCCTCCCCGAGCAGGGGACCCCCCTGGCACTGACCATCTCGTGGCAGAACTTGCCCTTGAGGGACACGGCGCCGTATTTGCTGTAGCAGGTCTCGGCGCTGTTGCCGGCCATCACCGCCATGTCCGTGCAGGTCACGCACAGCAGGCCTGTGAAAATCGGGGGTCTGGGGGAGCCTGAAGGGGTTTGGGGTCCCTAAAGGTGTTTTGGGGCTCCCCAGGGTGGTACTGGGAGGTCCATGAGGGGGTTTGAGGGGTCCCAAAAGGGGGTTTTGGGTGTCCCTAAAGGTGTTTAGGGGCTCCCCGGGGATGGTTTTGGGGGGTCCATGAGGGGGTTTGAGGTGTCCCGAAAGGAGTTTGGGGTTCCTAAAGGTGTTTAGGGGCTCCCTGAGGTGGTTTGGGGGGGGTCCATGAGGGGGTTTTGGGTGTCCTTAAAGGGGTTTGGGGTGTCCCTAAAGGGGTTTAGGGTGTCTGTAAAGGGATTTGGGGTCCCTAAAGGGATTTGGGTGTCCCTAAAGGGGTTTGGGGCTCCCCGAGATGGTTTAGAGGTGTCCCTAGAGGAGTTCTGGGTGTCCCTAAAGGGGTTTGGGGTGTCCCTAAAGGAACTTGGGTATCCCTATAGGGTCTGGGGGGCTCCAAGGAGGGTTTTGGGGTCCCCCCAGGCTCACCCCCCTCGCTGACAGCCTGCACGGCCGCGTCCAGGAAGGGCGCGGGGCTCCCGTAGGGGTCCAGGTCGATGACGTCGAAGGGCTGGCGCTGGGCTTTGCTCTCGTACATCAGCATCCTGGGGAGGGGGACGTGGGGGTCCCCAAAGAGCCCCCCAAAACCATCAGCGACCCTCTGGGGACACCCACGGGGTTTGGGATCCCCTCAGTGGCGTCACAGCTCGGGGGGCAGCGCGGTTCCTGGCTCATTGGGACAAATTCTGGGGGTGTGGGGGGGAAAGGGTTTGGGGACCCCCCCCAAAAAAAGCCCAAAATGGGGTAGGGGGTGTTGGGGTGCCCATGGGGACGCTTTGGGGACACATCCCAGTAAAGCTTCAGGAAGTGCCGGGGAATTGGCCCCGTTCCCAGCAGGGTTTGGGGTCACCTGGTTGATCCTAATTGGATTTGTGAGTCTGGGGTCACCAGGCACAATCCCTGTTGGGGTTGGGGGTCACCTGGTGTCATTCTTATGGGGGTTTGGGGTCACCTGGCATCCAAATGGGGGGTTTGGGTGTCCCCATCTGGCACCATCCCCATGGGGTTTGGGGTCACCTGGCACGGCCCCAATGGGATTTGAGGGTTTGGGGTCACCTGGTTTGATCCCAGTGGAATTTGGGGTTACCTGATGTGATTCTAATGGGGATTTGGGGTCACCTGGCACAATCTCAATGGGGTCTGGGGTCACCTGGTGTGATTCCTATGGGATTTGGGGGTTTGGGGGCACCTGGCACAATCTCAATGGGGTTTGGTGTCCCCTACCATGACCCCATGGGGATTTGGGGTCACCTGGCACAATCCCCATTAGGATTCGGGGTTTTGGGCTCACCTGGCACAATCTCAATGGGGTCTGGGGTCACCTGGTGTGATTCCTGCGGGATTTGGGGGTTTGGGGGCAGCTGGCACAATCTCAATGGGGTTTGGTGTCCCCTACCATGACCCCATTGGGATTTGGGGTCACCTGGCACAATCCCCATTAGAATTTGGGATTTTGGGCTCACCTGGAACAATCCCTGTCGGGGTTTGGGGTCCCCTGGCACAATCCCCATCGGGAATTTGGGGTCACACCGGGAAACCCCACCGGGATTTGGGGTCACACCAGGTAAGTAACCCCACCGGGATTTGGGGGTTTTGGGGCTCGGGCTCACCTGGCGTCAGCCAGCCGGGGCGTCACCAGCCCCCCCACGCCGTTCCTGGCCACGTTCCGCGCCATCAGCTCGGTGGCCCGGGGGGAGCAGTCGCTGGCCACGACGGCCCCGAGCCCCGGGACCTCGCGGGCAAAGCGCACGGAGCGGAGCCCCGAGGCCGCCAGCGCCTCCAGCACACGGAGACCACCCTGGGCGGGGGGAGAAAGGAACCCCAAAATCACCCTGGGGGGCTCAGGGAACCCCAAAATCACCCTGGGCGGGGGGGAAATGAACCCCAAAATCACCCTGGGGGGGGCTCAGGGAACCCCAAAATCACCCTGGGGCGGGGGGAAAGGGAACCCCAAAATCATCCTGGGGGGCTCAGGGAATCCCAAAATCACCCTGGGGTGGGGGGAAAGGAACCCCAAAATCATCCTGGGGGGCTCAGGGAACCCCAAAATCACCCTGGGGGGGCTCAGGGAACCCCAAAAACCTCCCTAGAGGGACACAGAGGGCACCAGGGACCCCCCCAAAAACCCCCTTGAGGGACACAGGGGGGGCTCAGGACCCCCCTGGGGATAACAGGGGGGGCTCAGAGGACCCCCAGGACCCCCCCAGGACCCCTCCCCACCTCGCAGGGCTCTCCCGGCCGCGCCGTCCGCGGGGTCTCGGGGGCTCCGGGGGGGTCCTCGGCCTCGGGGGGGCTCTGGGGGCTCCCCCCCGGCTCCTCCTCGCCTGGGAGAACGACTGGAAAAGAGAGGAGGGGGTGAGGGGACCCCAAAAGGGGCGGAAAGGGGGGGGATGGGGACCCCCCCTCCCAAAGGCGCCGTACCCCGAATTCCTTTGGGGCGCAGCCAGAGCCGAGCGAATTCCGTCAGGACGGCGCAGCTGGAGGGGGAGAGGGGGGTCAGGGACCCTCTGAGTGGGGGGAGAGACCCCAAAATCCCCCAGGACCACCCCAAATTTTCCCCCAGAGCAGCCCAGGACCCACCCGGGATCATCCCTGAACCCCAAAACCTCACCAGGATCGCCCCAAAAGCCCCCCAGGATCATCCCAAACCCCTCCAGGGTCACCCCAAAATCCCACCCAGGGCAGCCCAGAAACCCCCCGGGACCATCCCAAACCCCCCAGAGCCCCCCCCGAGCCCCACCAGGACCCTCCAGAGACCCCAAGGACCCCCCAAGCCCCCCGTGGGACCCCCAGGACCCTCCCCAGATCCCCCCAAACCGCCCCAGAGCCCCGCAGACCCCTCCAGAGCCCCCTCAGAACCCTCAAGGACCCCCCAAAACCTTCCCCAAACCCCCCAGGATCCCCCCAAGACCCTCCCCAAATCCCCCCGGCTCACGTCAGGTCGCGGTTGAAGCCCTGCACGGGGTTGTAGAAAACCTCGTTGGCGCTGGGGAACACGATGGTGGCGCGGCCCTCGGTGATCAGCGTCTCGCCGGTACCGGGGGGGCTCCCCTCGCTCCGGGGGGGTCCGGCCGAGCCCTCGGGGGTCGCCCCCGGCCCCTCGGGGGTCGCCCCCGGCCCCTCGGGGGTCGCCACGCCGTTGGGGGAAGCTCCGTCCATGGCGGGGAACACCGGGGGGGCTCTGCAGAGGGTCCTGAGTGCGGCGGCTGTACCGGGGGGGGTCACGGGGGAGTCACGGCAGCACCGGAGCCGTTTTGGGGGGAAAAAGGCGCAATTTGGGCTCGGCCCCGGAGGGCAGGAAAAAGGGAGGAAACCCCCCCCCGGAAAAGGGGAGGGAGAGGCGGGGAATGGGAGGGGGGGAGGAAGGAGAGAGACCCCCCCCCAGAAAACCGGGACCGGGGGTAGCACCGAGCCCCTCGCCGCCCCGTCGTCAGCCCGTGGCAAGACCGGGGAAGGGGTTGAAGCCCCGGTGTGTCCCCCCCGTGTCCTCCGGGGCTCTCCGTGTCCCCCCCGTCCCCTCCGTGTCCCCCCCCCCCCCCGCTCACCCGCGCGCGCCGCACCGCGCATTCCCCTCACATGGGCGCCGCCATCTTGCGCCGCTCACGTGACCACGGCGACCGCGCAGGGCCTGAAAACCTCCGCCCGCCGCTCCGAAACGCCATCCCGCGGCATTGCCCGCCGGCGGCGCCGCGAGAAACCGATCCCGCCGTACCCCGCCCGCGAGGCACCGTGCGCCAGCACACCCCACATCTCCTCCGCGCTCCCCACGCCTTCCCCGCCCGTTGCCCGCTCGTTTTCCGCCTCTCCCACCCGTTAAACTCCGCGCGGTCAGCGGGCGGCGCGGGTGGATGATTCGGCGCTCGGCTGGTCGCGCAGGCGCGGGCGGCGCGCTCGGCGCTCGGCCGGTCGCGCCTGCCGCACAATGAATGGCCGCTGAGCGCGGCGGCCCCGGGAGCGGCTCCGGCAGCGGCCGCGGCCCCAGCGCAGCGCCCCCGGCCCCCGGTACGGCCCCGACCGCCCCGCCCCGCCCCGAGCCCGCCCCCTGCCCCTTGCACCGGCTCCCCGGGGCTCCGCTTCCCTCCCGCACCGGGCCCGGTAACACCCCCCCCCCCCCCGCCCGTTCCCCCGGGCCTGCGGCGCCTCCCGCCCCCCCCGCGCTGGGGATCCCCCGGTTCCCCCGGGGCGACGCCGCCGCTGCTGCCGGGAATGGGGGGGGGGACGGGCGGGCTCTGTCCGTGCCCCCTCCACGCTGTGGGGATTGGTGTTCCCCCCCTCCCCCATTGCGGCCCCTCCTGGGTTGGGGGGTTTGGGACCCCTCCCCAAAATTTGGGGTCCCCCCGGTGTCACCTCGGGGGGTTCGGGGGTCCCGTCCCTCCCCTGCTGGGTCCGGGGGGGCTCCGCTGTCCCCAGGCCAGGGAGGGGGGTCCCTTTGGGTGACCCCCCCCCACCTCGGGTTTTGGGGTCCCTCTGCTCCTCCCCTCCCCCAGCTGGGGGGTTCACCGCCCCCCTCCCAAAATTAGAGAATTAGGGACCCCCCCCCCCCCATTTCCCCTTTGGGGTCTCCCCCAGTTCCCAGGTCAGACTCGGGAGTCTCCTTTCCCACCCCCCCCAATTTGGGGGTGTCTCCCCCAAACCCTGCGGCCCCCGAGGGGGTCCCCGACCACCCCCAATTCCCTCAGAGCCCCCCTGGCCCCGGTGGGGACCCCCGAGCCTGAGGGGGGATTTGGGTGAGATGGGTTGGGGGCTTTGTGGGACCCCTGGCTTTCCTCTGTGCCTGCCCCTGTCCTGTCCCCCCCTCCGTGTCCCTGTCCCCAAACCCCAATGTCCCCACACCCCCTGTCCCCCCATGTCCACCCCAGTCCCTGTCCCCACATGTTCCCACATCCTGATGTCCCCTGTTCTCACACCCCAATGTCCCCCAATGTCCCCAACACCCCCATGCTATCCCCACTGTCCCCAACATCTCCTGCTGTCCCCCCGCTGTCCCCGCTGTCCCCATTGTCCCCAACAGCCCCTGTGCTGTGCCCCCAGTGTCCCCAACTCCCCCCATTGCCCCCATGTCCCCAATACCCCTCACTGTCCCTGCTGTCCCCAACTGCCCCCAATGTCCCCAACTCCCCCATGCTATCCCCACTGTCCCCAACATCTCCTGCTGTCCCCCCGCTGTCCCCAACGCCCCCCGCTGTCCCCAATGTCCCCAACACCCCCTGTGCTGTCCCCCCACTGTCCCCAATATCTCCTGCTGTCCCCACTGTCCCCAACACCCCCTGTGCTGTCCCCAACGCCCCCCGTGCTGTCCCCAATGTCCCCCGTTATCCCCACTGTCCCCAACGCCCCCTGTGCTGTCCCCAACGCCCCCCGTGCTGTCCCCAACGCCCCCTGTGCTGTCCCCACTGTCCCCAACGCCCCCCGTGCTGTCCCCGCAGGCCCCGCCCGGCGCCCGCCATGGCGCAGACGCTGCAGATGGAGATCCCCAACTTCGGGAACAGCATCCTGGAGTGCCTGAACGAGCAGCGCCTGCAGGGGCTCTTCTGCGACGTCTCGGTGGTGGTGAAGGGCCACGCGTTCAAGGCGCACCGCGCCGTGCTGGCCGCCAGCAGCTCCTACTTCCGAGACCTGTTCCACAGCTCCAAGAGCGCCGTGGTGGAGCTGCCGGCCGCCGTGCAGCCCCAGAGCTTCCAGCAGATCCTCAGCTTCTGCTACACCGGCCGGCTCAGCATGAACGTGGGGGACCAGTTCCTGCTGATGTACACGGCGGGCTTCCTGCAGATCCAGGAGATCATGGAGAAGGGCACCGAGTTCTTCCTCAAGGTGGGTGTGGGGTGCGGTGGGGCGGGGTGGAGGGGAGAGTGAGGGATGTGAGGGCTGCGGTGTTGGAAGGCTGATTTATTGTTTTATGATATTATATATATGATATTATTTCATACTGTATAATATCATATCATAATTATATCATATCATAATTCTATTATATTAATATATAATATACATGGAATATGATGGAAGGAGGAAACGATGAATCTGACTCCCATGGTGTTAGAAGGCTGATATATTATATTATATTACATTACATTACATTACATTGCATTACATTACATTACATTACATTACATTATATTGTATTATATTTATTGCATCATATAATATCATATCATATTGTATTATATTATATGTGTAATATCATGGGAGGAGGGAATGATGAATCTGACTTCGTGTTCATCGTAGGCTGATTTCTTATTGTATGTTATTATATGATGTTATATTACATTATATATATACATAGTGTTACGCATGTATTATATACTAATATAGCATCGTATAGTATGGTATAGTGTAGTATAGTATAATATACTATAATATAGTATACTATATTATATTAACATATAACATATGTGTAATATAATATTAAAAATACTTTATAAATAAATAAATATGTATATTTATAATGTAATATCATATAATATTATATCATATAATGCTATATCAGCCTTCTAAGAACACGGAGTCCCGTTCACTCATTCCTCCCCCATCCCGGGCACCCTGCAAACCCAACAATTCCCTTTCCCTCCGAGCCTCCTCATCCTCCCCGCAGACAAACCCCCGCACGTAAAGGATTTTCCCAGCAAACAGGGCACTGAAATCTCTCCGTTTGCAGGTGAGCTCCCCGAGCTGCGACTCGCAGGGGCTGCACGGCGACGACACGCCGGGCTCGGAGCCGCAGAGCCCGGTGGCGCAGACCTCGGCGGCGCAGGGCTGGCCGGCCGCGCTGCCGCTGGTGTCGCGGGTCAAGACGGAGCAGGGCGAGCCCGACGGCGTGCAGTGCACCTTCGTGGTCAAGCGCCTCTGGGACGGCGCCGCCAAGGACTCCTCCTCCTCCTCCTCCTCCTCGGCCGGCGGCAATAACGGCAGCAGGAAGATGGCCAAGTTCTCCGAGGCGGCGCCGCGCCAGAGCGCGCCCGGCCCCGCTGCCGGTGCCGCCGGCGGCGCCGCCCCGGTGCCGGTGCCGGCCCCGGTGCCCGGCACGGCTGCGGACCAGACCAGCCCCGGGGGCACGTCTAGCGCCTACACCAGCGACAGCCCCGGCTCCTTCCACAACGAGGAGGACGAGGAGGAGGACGCGGGCGAGGAAGGCTCGGACGAGCAGTACCGGCAGATCTGTAACATGTACACCATGTACAGCATGATGAACGTGGGGCCTGCAGGTATGGGGGGGGTCCTGGGGGGGCTCGGAGGGGTCTGGGGGCTCTGGGGAGGGTCCTGGGGGAGTTTAGGGGGGTCCTGGGGGGATTGAGGGGCTCTGCTGTGTGAGAGCAGTACGGGCACATCTGTAACACGTACAGCGTGATGAACGTGGGGCCTGCAGGTGTGGGGGGCTTTGGGAGGGTCTAGGGGCTCTAGAGAGGGTCCTGGAGGGCTCTGGGGGTCCTGGGTGTGGGGGCGTGGCTCTGGAGGAGACCCCGCCCTATTTGAGGCTTGGTTATAACGTGTGGGCGTGGCCTGGTGGGGCTCCGTGTCCCTCCCCCTTTCCTGTGTCACCCCCAGGGCACATTTCAATCTGGACCCCCCCTCCCCACCACAAAGGTGACACCACCACAGGGGTGCCAGGGACCCCCGAAGCCCCTTCCCCACGGCGTGCAGAGCTCCATCCCCACGTCCCCCCACCCTGTGCCCCCTCCCCAGCGGCAGAGAAGGTGGAGGCCCTGCCCGAGCAGCCCCCGCCGGAGCCCCGCGCCCGCGCCCGCCTGCGCCAGGACCTGGCGTCGCTGCCGGCCGAGCTCGTCACCCAGATCGGGAACCGCTGCCACCCCAAGCTCTACGACGAGGGCGACCCCGCCGAGAAGCTGGAGCTGGTCACCGGTACTGGGACAAACTGGGACGGGGTCACACGGGGGTTTGGGTTTGGCTGGGTTTGGGGAGGCTGCTGAGGAGGGCAGGAGCCTCGCCTGGAATGGAAAATAGAGACCCTCTCCCCTCAGAACTGCTATAAGATTTAAATTCAAATTATGAAATTTAAAATATATTTTTTATTTTAAAAATTTTTATTTTTAAATTTGTTCCATAATTTAAATTTTATAAACTGTAAAACCCCCCCTCCGTCCGAGCAGAGCATGTCCCAATGGGATGCGGTAGTTAACAGGATACAATGTAACACAGTGTAACACAATGTAACACAATAATACAATGTAACACACAGTACTATGTACTGTAAGATATGATATATATAATATAATATAATATAATATAATATAATATAATATAATATAATATAATATAATATAATATAATATAATATAATATAATATAATATAATATAATATAATATAATATATAAATTTATATATATATATATATATATATATATATATAAAATATTTTTTAACAGAAGCCAACTGCCACACAGAGGGCAAATAGAACACAAAATGTGCAACTATGCAAATTTTGCTTTGCAATCTGGGCCAGAGGACCCCCTGACTCCCCTGTCCCCCCCTGTCCCCAGGTACCAACGTGTACATCACGCGGGCCCAGCTGATGAACTGCCACGTCAGCGCGGGCACGCGGCACAAGGTGCTGCTGCGCCGCCTGCTCGCCTCCTTCTTCGACAGGTGAGCCCCCCCAGGCGTGCCCCCCGCCCTGAACTGGGGTCTCAAAGGGGTTTTTGTTGGGGTTCCAAACGGGTGTTTTGGGGTCTGGCAGGAACACGCTGGCCAACAGCTGCGGGACGGGGATCCGCTCGTCCACCAACGACCCCAGCAGGAAACCGCTGGACAGCCGGGTGCTGCACGCTGTCAAATGTGAGTGGGGGGCTCGGGGAGGGTCTGGGGGGCTCAGGGGGACAGCCAGGTGCTGCACGCTGTCAAATATGAGTGGGGGGCTCAGGGGGACAGCCGGGTGCTGCACGCTGTCAAATGTGAGTGGGGGTCTCGGGGGGCTTGGGGGATGTCTGGGGGAGTGGGGGGCTCAGGGCAGGGACAGCCGGGTGCTGCACGCTGTCAAATGTGAGTGGGGGGCTCGGGGGGTGTCTGGGGGAGTGGGGGGCTCAGGGCAGGGACAGCCGGGTGCTGCACGCTGTCAAATGTGAGTAGGGGGCTTGGGGGGACAGCCGGGTGCTGCATGCTGTTAAATGTGAGTGGGGGCTCGGGGGGGGTCTGGGGGGCTCTGGGGGGATGGAGTGGCCGGGGGGGAGGGTTTCAGGGTAGGGAGAGGAGAGGAGAGGGGATGGTGGGAAAGGGGGGCACAGGAGTGACCCCAGGGAGGGGACAAGGGGGGACAGCAGTGACCTCGAAGACGGGACAGGATTGGGCTCAGGGAGGGCGCGGGGAGACCCCAGAGGAGCACAGAGGTGACCCCACGGGGGCACCGCCCCACATTTCCCACTCAAACTGGGGCTGCCCCTGTCCCCATGTCCCTGGCTCCCCCCTGACCCCGTCCCAGTGTCCCTGGCTGCCCCCTGACCCCATCCCCACCTGTCCCCCCCAGTTTAGTGCCAGAACTTCACTCCCAGCTTCAAGGAGAGTGAGGGACGGGGGGGACCCCAATGAGGCACTGCCCCGCATTTCCCACCCAAACCCAAACCCGGGGTGCCCTGGCTGCCCCCTGACCCTGTCCCCATGTGTCCCCCCCAGTTACTGCTGGAACTTCACCCCTAACTTCAAGGAGAGTGAGAGACAGGGGGGACCCCAGGGCCTGAGACCCCCTCACCAGACTCGGGGTGCCCCTGGCTGCCCCCTGACCCCATCCCCATGTCCCTGGCACCCCCCTGACGCTGTCCCCATGTGTCCCTCCCAGTTTAGTGCCAGAACTTCACTCCCAGCTTCAAGGAGAGCGAGGGACGGGGGGGACCCCAATGAGGCACTGCCCTGCATTTCCCACCCAAACCCAAACCTGGGGTGCCCCGGGGTCCCCCCTGACCCCGTCCCCACCTGTCCCCCCCCCAGTTTACTGCCAGAACTTCGCGCCCAACTTCAAGGAGAGCGAGATGAACGCCATCGCGGCCGACATGTGCACGAACGCGCGGCGCGTGGTGCGCAAGAGCTGGATCCCCAAGCTGAAGCTGCTCATGGCCGAGGGCGACTCCTACACGTCCTTCATCAACGACACGGGCAAGCTGGAGCCCGAGCTCATGGGCCCCGAGGCGCCCTTCGAGGCGGGGGGGCCCGAGCCCGAGGGGGGGCCCGCGGGGGAGGGGCTGCAGTGACCCCCCCCCCCCACCCCCGGGGATGGACCCCCGAAATGGGGAGGGGGGGATTCTGCCCTGAATGGGAGGGGGGGCAGTGATCCCCCACACCCCCCCCTGAGCCCCCCCCACCCCCGGGGATGGACCCCCGAAATGGGGAGGGGGGGATTCTGTCCTGAATGGGGGGGGGCAGTGATCCCCCACACCCCCCCCTGAGCCCCCCCCACCCCCGGGGATGGACCCCCGAAATGGGGAGGGGGGGATTCTGCCCTGAAATGGGGGGGGGCAGTGATCCCCCACACCCCCTGAAATGGGGAGGGGATTCTGCCCCGAAATAGGGGGGGGAGCAGTGATCCCCCACCCCCCCTGAGCGCCCCCCGAAATGGGGAGGGGGATTCCAGCCTGAATTGGGGGGGTGCAGCGATGTCA
>CM063157.1:9005112-9028108 GCA_031885435.1 Passerculus sandwichensis | reverse complement strand
ACACATCTCGTGAGAGTCCGGGGATTCACGGGAATGCGGTGAACGGAGCGACCCCGGTACCGGGGATTACCGGGAATGCGGTGAGCGGAGCGAGCCCGGTACCGGGAATTACCGGGGCTGCGGTGAACGGAGCGAGCCCGGTACCGGGGATTACCGGGAATGCGGTGAGCGGAGCGAGCCCGGGACCGGGGATTAACGGAGCGAGCCCGGTACCGGGGATTACCGGAGGTGCGAGGAACGGAGCGAGCCCGGGACCGGGGATTACCGGAGCTGCGTTGAACGGAGCGACCCCCAGACCGGGAGGCGGCCCGAGCGGGGACCCCCGGTGCCCGAACACACCGAGCACGGACCGAGCGGTGAAACGGAGCGAGCAGGAACGGGGGAGCTCCCTCAGGGACTGCACCGGGGACCCCCGGAACGCGCCGAGCGGAGCCCCCCGCACCGAATGGTACCGGGGATGCCCCCCGGTACAGCCGAGTGAGGACCCCCCGAGCCCCGCGAACCGGGACCGGGACCCCGCACCGACCGCGGACCCCGCGAACCGGGACCCCCCTCCCGCCGCCCCCGGCCCTCCCCGGTGCCCCGGAGCCCCCCGGGCCGGGCAGAAGCGGCGCAGCAGCGGCTCGGCGGGGCCGGGCCGGGGGCCGGTACCGAGCAAACGGGCGCGGCTGGAGGCGGAGGCGCCGCCGGTGCCACCGGGGCCGCCCGGGCGCTGCTCGGGGCCGCCCGCAGCCGCTTTCGGCTTCCTGGTCCGCGCCGTCGGGGCGTGCTGAGCCCTCCGGGGAGCCCCGGGACACGGAAATTAACGGGGATCCCCCCGGGACACGCGGACATTAACGGGGAACCCACGGGACACGCGGAACCGGTTCTGGAACCCCCCGGACACACGGAAATTAACGGCGATCCCCCCGGGACACGCGGACATTAACGGGGAACCCCCCGGGACACACGGAACCGGTTCTGGAACCCCCCGGACATTAACGGGGATCCCCACGGGACACGCGGAACCGGTTCTGGAACCCCCCGGACACACGGAAATTAACGGGGATCCCCCCGGGATCCCCGCGGACGTGAACGGGGATCCCCTCCGGACACGCGGATCCGGTTCTGGAACCCCCCGGGACACGCGGACATTAACGGGGAACCCCCCGGGACACGCGGACATTAACGGGGAACCCCCGGGACACGCGGAACCGGTTCTGGAAACCCCCGGACATTAACGGGGAACCCCCGGGACACGCGGATCCGGTTCTGGAACCCCCCGGACATTAACGGGGAACCCCCGGGACACGCGGATCCGGTTCTGGAACCCCCCGGACATTAACGGGGAACCCCCGGGACACGCGGATCCGGTTCTGGAACCCCCCGGACATTAACGGGGATCCCCCCGGGACACGCGGATCCGGTTCTGGAAGCCCCCGGACATTAACGGGGAACCCCCGGGACACGCGGACATTACCGGGGATCCCCCAAAGTGCTGCGGGCCCCCCCCGGTGGAACGGAACCGGACACGAACGGACTCTCGGGGCTCCCGGGGGGGCGCTCCCCCCCCCCCCACCTCGCTCTTGGGGGGGTTCAGGCTGGCCCTGCCCCCACCCCCCCCCGTTAATTGTGCTTAATTATTATTTTGTTACTCAATTAAAAATGGATTAAAAGTGGGGTTTGTGCAGCCGCTGCCTCGGGGGAGATTTTTTTGCGGGGGGAACGGAGGGAATTTGGGGTTGGGGGGTTCGGGGGGTCCTCGGATGGGCCGGGGGGGCTCGGTCCGAACCGGGGGGGGAAATTTGGACGCTGCTTCGGTTTCCCGGGGGCGGGAAGGGGGGGGAGGGGAATATCCGGTACCGGGGGCGGGGGAACCACCCGGGAAACCCCCCCCCCCCCCGGTTCCGGTTCCGGTTCGCTCCGCGCGGGGTTACCGGGAGGTCACGGGGGGGCTCCGGGCCCGCGGGGGCGCCTCCCCTCCCCCTCCCCGGTGTCACATCCCCCCCTCCCGGTGCCCCCCCCGCACCCCGATCCCGGGAAGGAGCGAGACGGGCTCGATCCAAAATTCCTTTTTTTTTTAATGGTTCTGGTTCGGGATTTTTCGGGTTTGTTTTTTTTTTTGTTTTTTTTTTTTTTTTTTTCGGGTTCGGTTTTGGTTGGTTTTTTTTTTTTTTTTTTTCTTTTTTTCTGCCTTTTTTTGTCTTTGATCTTTTATTTCTCGGTTTTCGGTAACTCGGTTCATGCAATGGCGGCGGCCCCGGTTCCGCCGCCTCCGTGCCTCGGGCCGGGGGGGGCCGGTGTCTGTTCCCGGTGTTCCCGGTGCTGCCCGGTCCCGGTGCCTGGCAGCGGTTCCCGGTCCTGGTGGCGGTTCCCGGTATTCCCGGTGTTCCCGGTGTTCCCGCCGTTCCCGGTGGCGGTACCCGGCGTTCCCGCTGCCCATCCCGGAGCCTCCCGGGCTCCGCTCCCGTCCCGGCGGCTCCTCCCGGCCGGGGGGGGGTTCGGGGGGTCCCGGGGGAGTCTCGGGGGGGGGGTCCCCGGCTCCGCCCCCCCCCGCGGCGGCGGCGGCTCCTCCAGATGATAAAACTCATCCAAATCCCCGGGAGCGGGCGGGGGGCGCGGCGCGGGCGGCGGCTTCCACCCCCCTGGCCGCGACGCGCTGTCGCGATGCGTCGGCTCCGTGCGCGCCCTGTCGCGACACGCCGCTAGCAGCAATCATCGTCCGTCTCGCTGTAGGGGTCGCGCAGGCCGGGCCGCCCCTTGCCGGTGCCGGTGCCGCCGTGGCCCGGGTAGTACCCGTTGGGCAGCCGCCGCCCGGGCCGGGGCGGGGACGGGCCGGCCCCGCCGGGGGTCCCGGGGCCGCGGGGGGCGCGGGGGGCGCGTCCGTCGGGCGGCGGCGGCGGCGGCTCGGTGTCGCGGGGGGGCCAGCGCGAGGCGGCGGCGGCGGCGGGGCCGGGGCGGGCGGGGCGGGGCTCGGCGGGCGGCGGGGGGCGGCGGGGGCCGCGGGCCGGGGGCGGCGCGGCGGGCGGGGGGCGGCGGGCGGCGGGCGAGTACGAGACGTGGGGCCGAGGAGTGGCGGGGGTCGGCGGGAGCTGGCGGCGGGCGCGGCGCGGGGTGCTGGTCCCGGACGTGGAGAGCACCGGGCTGCCGCTGACCGAGCTGCTGCCCTGCGGCGACAGCGACAACGGCGGTGGCACCGGGAGGGACACGGGGGATCGGGGGGGAATCGGGGGGACACCGGGAGGGGGACACGGGGGGGATCGTGGGGGGATCGTGGGCAGAGGGAGGAAGGAAAATGGAACAGGGACAACGGCGGTGGCACCGGGAGGGGGACACGGGGGATCGGGGGGGGATCGTGGGGACACCGGGAGGGGGACACGGGGACATCGGGGGGGGATCGGGGGGACACCGGGAGGGGGACACGGAGGGTCGTGGGGGGATCGGGGGGACATCACGGGGACATCGGGGAGGGGGAGGAACGGAAATGGAACAGCGACAACGGCGGTGGCACCGGGAGGGGGGGACACGGGGGATCGTGGGGGGATCGGGGGGACACCGGGAGGGGGACACGGGGACATCGGGGGAGAGGGAGGAAGGAAAATGGAACAGCGACAACGGCGGTGGCACCGGGCGGGGACACGGGAGGGGGGCACGGGGACACCGGGGGGACATCACGGGGGCACCGGGGACGGGAGGAGAGGAAGGGAAATGGGGACCCCGCGGGGAGGGGGACCAAGGGGAGCGGAAGGGACACGGGGGGGGGCACAGAGGGGACATGGGGACATGGTGGGAGGGGGTGTCGCAGCCGCGGTGGGGCACAAAGGGGAGCAGAAGGGACACGGGGACATCACGGGGGGGGCAGGAAGGGAAATGGGGACCCGGGGGGGGTCGCAGCCGCGGCGGGATGGGGGGTGGGGGACACAGCCACGAGCCGTGCAGGCGCGGGGGGGCACAAAGGGACACTTGGGGGGGGGGGGCGCGGGTGTCCCCCCAAAAGCGCTCGCAAGGCAAAGCTCGGGGGTCGCGGGGGGGGGGGGGGGGGCAGCTGGAGAAGTTTGGAAGAGTCAGCCCCGGGCGGGGGGGGGGGGAACCCCAAATCTGGGGGTCCTGGGGGGGGGGGGGGCTGTTACCCCTCAATTATTCCCTGAGTTTTGGGGGGGTCCGTGAGCCCCCGATGCCAGGCTGGGGGGGGAACTGGGGACCCCCGATTCGGATATTTTGGGGGGGGGGTCCGTGCTCTCTGAATGGGGGGGCTGAAGACCCCAGACCCATCTCAGGGTGTGTGTGGGGGGGTGGTCTGTGAACCCCCAAACCTCAGCACAGGCTTTGTGCCCACCACCCCCCCCAGGTTTGGGGGGAGCCCCCAGACCCAGCTGGGGAAGGGGGTGAGACCCCTGATTCAAGGGGTGCATCCCAAAATAGGGGGGGGGATCCCTGCACCCCAATTTAGGCCTGGGGGGGGCAATAAATGGGGGGGGGTCACCCCAAAACATCCCAGGGTGGCAAAGCGGAGTCTCAGTTGGGATTTTTGGGGGAGAATTCTGGAATTTTGGGGAGGGGGGGATTCAGGATTTTTTGGGGGGGGGCAGCTTCGTTCCAAACTTTCCAGGGTGGCCGGAGGAGCCTGGGGGGGCCGGAGCAGATTTTTTTTTTTTTTTTTGGTTTTTTTTTTGTTTTGGTTTTTTTTGGGGGGGCCCCGAGGCGCTTACCTGGGCCACCCCTCGCCGTGACAGCGCAGCCAAAGCACAGCCATGGGGAAACAGCAGAGAGGTGAATCAAGGCAGGACCCCCCCCAAAATAAAGCAGCCGAAAATGGGGGGGGGGGGGCAAGCGAGGGAGGGGGGGGGAGGGGCTCTGTGCGGGCACGGGGGGGGGGGGGAGGGGCGGAGAGGGGGGGAGAGGGGGGGGAGGGGGCGCATCCGGAGGGGTCGAAGCGTCACCGCCGCCCCCCCCACCCCAAATTTGCCGCCCCCCCCTCCCAAAATCGCTGGGGGGGAGGGGGTGGTGGGGGTCCGCTCCCCCCCCCCATCACCCTCCCATTGGGGGGTGCCGCTCCTGGGGGGGGGGGGGGAAAGGACCCCCGAAATCGGGGCAGGACCCCCAAGGTGGGCACTGGACCCTTTAAGAGGGAGGGGGCTGGACCCCCAAAGTGTGGGGGGTGGGGGCTGACCCCCCCCCAGATGGACACTGGACCCCCCCCCCCCCCAAGCTGGGCACCGAACCCCCCAAATCATGGGGAGGGGGGAACCGGACACCCCAAATTATGGGGAGGGGGAAACCCCGGACCCCCCCAAGGATGGGGGGGGGGCTCTGCTGGTGTAACTGGGACGCCCCCAGAACGTGCGGGGCGGCGGGGGGGGGGGAGGCGCTGGGACCCCCCCCTTCACCCAAAGTAGACCCTCAGCGAGATTTTGTGGGGAGGGGGTCGCACAGTTCCTCCCCCCCCTCCCCATTTTGAGCACCACCCGAAGGTCGGGGGGGGGGGAGAGATGGATTATTTGGGAGGGAGAGATGGATTATTTGGTGGAGGGATGGATTATTTGGTGGAGGGATGGATTATTTGGGGGAGAGATGGATTATTTGGTGGAGGGATGGATTATTTGGGGGAGAGATGGATTATTTGGGGGGGAGATTGGATTATTTGGGGGGGAGAGATGGATTATTTGGGGGAGAGATGGATTATTTGGGGAGAGATGGATTGGGGGTCTTTGGTCGAACCCACCGGGGGTGCAGCCCTTGTGTCCCCCCCCCCAAACGGTGCCCGGGGGGGGGGTTTCAGAGGCGGAGCGGGGGGGCGCGGGGCGGGGCGGGGGGCGCACCCACCTGCCGGGGGGGCCCCGCGTGTTCGCGGCCCTCGCTGGGCGAGCGGGACCAGCGGCGCTCGCGGGACCGGGGCCGCCCGTACTCCTGATGGGGGGGGGCGCGCAGCGCTCCCGGGTGTGCTCGGGGGGCCCCCCCCCCGGCGGCGGGGCCCCCCCCGTGGTGGTGGTGGTGGTGGTGGTGGTGGTGGTGGTGCCGGTGCCGCCGGTCTTGGCGCGGCCCCGCTCGGGGTCCCGCTCTTCTGCGGGGCGGGGGCGTCGCCCCCCGACTGCGTGGTGAGGCTCAGGTCCGTGCCCAGCCCTGAAAGGGGGGGGGGGGACCACACACACACAGGGGGGGGGTCATTGAGGGACCCCAAAAGCGAGGGGGGGACAGGGTTGGGATTCGGGCAATGTCCAAAAACTGCGGATTTGTGGAGCTTTGACGGAGTTTTGGTTTTTTTTTTTTTTTTGGGGGGGTTGCCTTGGATTTTGGGGCTCCCCCTCGGATTTTGGGGGGCACTGCAGGGTTTGGGGGTCCCCTTGAGGCGGGTTTTTTGGAGGGTCTTTGGGGAGGTATGGATGACCTTGGGGGATTTTTGGGGATCTCCAAAAAACTGGGATTTGAGGAGTTTAGTGGGATTTGGGTCTGTTGTTTTTTTTTTTTTTTTTTGGGGGGGGGATTGCCTTGGATTTTGGGGCTCCCCTGGGATTTTGGGGTCACCGGGGGGAGTCCTCGAGGTGGTTTTTGGTGGGGTCTTTAGGGTGGTTTTGATGTCCTTTGGGGATTTTTGGAATCCCCAAAAAATTGGAGATTTGAGCCGTTCTCATGGGATTTGGGGTTTTTTGGGGATTGACTTGGATTTTGGAGATCCCCTGGGATTTTGGGGCTCTCCTGGGATTTTGGGGCTCCCTGGGATTTTGGCATCGCTGACGGGGTTTTGAGCTTCCCTTGAGACGATTTTTGGGGAGTTTTTGATGTCCTTGGGGAATTTGAGGACTCCTCCTGACTTTGGGGTTTTTAATGGCGTTTTTTGGTTTTTTTGGGGGGGTGCCCCCAATTTGGGTCACCCGGCACCCTCGTGGGTGACACCAGCGAGCACAGAACCCCCAAAGCCACCTCGGGGACGCGCGGGACGGGGTTGGTGACACTGGGTGGGGGGATGGCACTGGGATGTCCCCCCACAGGTGACACTGGGTGGGGATGGCACTGGGATGTCCCCCCACAGGTGACACTGGGGGTGATGGCACTGGGATGTCCCCCGCGGGTGACACCGGGATGGCAGCGGGATGTCCCCCACAGGTGACACTGGGGGGATGGCAGCGGGATGTCCCCCACAGGTGACACTGGGTGGGGATGGCACTGGGATGTCCCCCACAGGTGACACCGGGATGGCACTGGGATGTCCCCCACAGGTGACACCGGGATGGCACTGGGATGTCCCCCCCGGGTGACACCGGGATGGCACTGGGATGTCCCCCACAGGTGACACTGGGTGGGGATGGCACTGGATGTCCCCCGCGGGTGACACTGGGGGGGATGGCACCGGGATGTCCCCCGCGGGTGACACCGGGATGGCAGCGGGATGTCCCCCGCGGGTGACACCTGTGTCGCACCTGTGTCGCCGTCCGTGTAGCGGCTGAGGGAGCGCTCCGAGGCGCGGTGGCCGCGGTGGCCCCGCCGGGGGTGGTGGCGCTGCCCGTCCTCGGGGGGGGGGACGCGCTCCAGGCTGAAGTCGTCCAGGCGGACGCCGCGGGCGCGGGGGTGGCCGAGCAGCGAGGCCGAGCGCTTCATGGGGCTCGAGTCCGCGATGGTCTGCGCGACAGCGGCGCTGGCACCGCGGGGACACCGCGGGGACAGCGCGGGGACGGCGGGGGGCCCCGGGGTGGGGTTACCTGGGTCCCCTCCCCCGGTGTCCCCGAGGCCCCCCCGGATTTGTCCCCACGGTCCCGCCCCCGGTGGGTGGCACTGGATGAGGAGGGATGCGGTTGTTGTCACCGCGTCCCCGTTGTCACCGTGTCCCTGCTGTGTGTCCCCGTTGTCATCGTGTCCCCATTGTCACCGTGTCCCCGCTGTCACCGTGTCCCCGCTGTGTGTCCCCATCGCCATCATGTCCCTGTTGTGTGTCCCCATTGTCACCGTGTCCCCGCTGTGTGTCCCCATTGCCACCATGTCCCTGTTGTGTGTCCCCATTGTCACCGTGTCCCCGTTGTGTGTTCCCCATTGTCACCGTGTCCCCGTTGTCATTGTGGCCCCGTTGCCACCGTGTCCCATTGTGTGTCCCTGCTGTCATATTGTCCCCGTGTCCCCATTGCCACCGTGTCCCACTCTGCGTCCCTGATGTCATTGTTGTCCCCATGTCCCCATTGTCGTTGTGTCCCCATTTGCCACCATGTCCCCATTGCCACATTGTGTCCCCACTGTGCGTCCCACTGTCACCATGTCCCACTGTCACCGAGTCCCACTGTCACCGAGTCCCCCACTGTCATCGTGTCCCCACTGTCACCGAGTCCCCACTGTCACTGAGTCCCACTGTCATCGTGTCCCCACTGTCACCGTGTCCCCATTTGCCACCGTGTCCCCATTGCCACCGTGTCCCCACTGTCACCGTGTCCCACTGTCACCGTGTCCCACCGTGTCCCCACAGACAGATCCCCCATCCTGCTGCTCTAAACATTGAACTGCTGCTCGGGGACAGAGGGACAGAGGGACAGAGGGACAGGGGGACAGGGGGACGGTCGGGGGTGACACGGGCGCTGCTCCTCGCTGGCTCCAGGTGGGGTGACACAGAGGGGACAAGGTGGGGTGGGGGGCTCCGAGTGGGGGGTCCGGGGGGCCTCTGGGTGTGGCTGGGTTGGTCCTGGGGGGGTCCAAGGAAGGCTCGGGGTCCGAGGGGGGCGGGGGTCTCTCTCAGGGATGGGGGGGGGTTTGGGGGGTCTCTCTCAGGATGGGGGGGGGTTTTGGGGGGGTCCCAGGGGGTCTCTCTCAGGTATGGGGGGTTTTTGGGGGGTACCTACACTGAGGTTATTGCCTCGGGGTCGCACCTTCCTCCGCTGCGGAGCCCAGGAGGAGCCGCAGGAGAGACAGAGAGCGCTGAGACCCGGCCCGGGGGTCCCGGGGGGGTCCCGGGGGGGTCCCGAGGGGGTTCAGGGGGTCCGGGGGGCTCGGGGGGGGCTCGGGGGGGGGCAGAGCAGCCAAGCAGCAGCAGCGGGGTCGGGGTCGGGGGTCGGGGGGGGGGCAGCAGCAATGAGCAGAGCAGCCACAGCGTCCCTGTCCCCGTCCCTGTCCCCAGGCCGGACATGCTGAGGGCGTGGGGACACTTTGGGGGTGTCCCCCCCTTACCTGTGTGTGTGTGTGTGTGTGTGTGTGTCCCCCCTCCCAAAAAGCGCCCCAGAAGCCCCCCCGCCCCAGCTGCCATGCTCATGCCCCACCCCGCACACCCCGGGTGACACAGCTGTCCCCAAAGCCACCGCGAAGCTGCGGGCAGGCGGGGGGGGGGGGGGGGGGGGCGATGCCAGCCGGGGGTGGCACCGGGGGCTGTCCCCTGTGTCCCCTCCCTCACCTGGGGGTCGGCGGGCAGGCGGGGCATGGAGGCGGCGCGGCCGTGCCCTCCATGGGCAGGTAGTCGCTGTCCGAGGGGTCCTTGGGCATCTCCCGCATCTCCACCAGCTGCGGGCACAAGCGGGGAAACTGAGGCACGGCTGGGGGGGGGGTGGGGGTGGGACAGAACCCCCCTTCCCCGCTCGGGGACAGCGTGGGGACACGTGGGGACACACGGGGGGTGGCACCGGGGATGGCACCAGTGCTCGTTTGGGGGTCGGGGTGGAGGGAACTGAGGGGAAACTGAGGCACGGCACGGTGGGGGGGTGGCACCGGGACAGCCCGCTCGGGGACACGGGGACATTTCGGGGGAGGACAGGGGACACACACGGGGGGTGGCACCGGGGATGGCACCGGCGCTCATTCGGGAGTTGCTTCAGGGGAAACTGAGGCACGGCGAGGGGGTGGCACCGGGACAGCCCCCCCGAGGACACGGGGACATTCCGGGGACACGGGGGACGACGGGGATGGGGATGAGGGGACACTTGGGGACGCACGCGGGGTGGCACCAGCGCTCCCACGGGGGTCGGGGCAGGGGAAACTGAGGCACGGCGGGGCGGGCGGCGCTCAGGGGACACACGCGGTTGGTGGCACCGGTCTCACCTGGGAGTTGGGGCGGCTGTTGGGGACATCGTCGGGGTGGCCCCGCTCGGGGCTCCACGTGCCCGTCCTCTGGAACATCTCCTGCGCCCGCTGCGTCACCCACGAGTGGCTCTCCTTCATGTCACCGTCCCGCGCCGCCCTGGGACAGCGCAGCGTGGGGACACCGAGGGACACCGAGGGGGACACGCAGGGGACACCGAGGGGACACCGAGGGGGCACACAGGGGACAGCACGGAGGACGCACAGGGGACATTTCAGGGGACACCATGAGGGACACTGGGGGGGACACCACAGGGGACACCGAGGGGACACTACAGGGGACACGCAGAGGACACCGAGGGGACACACCAGGGACATCGCAGGGGACACACTGAGGGGACACGCAGGGACATTTCAGGGGACACCATGAGGGACACTGGGGGGGGGACACCGCAGGGGACACTGAAGGGGACAATGGGGACATCAAAGGGGACATGCAGGGGACACACTGGGTGGGACAGACAGGGGACACCGCAGGCGACACCACAGAGGACGTGCAGGGGACATTTAAGGGGACACCACGGGGGACACCAGGGACACTGCAGGGGACACCATGGGGGACACGAGGTGGCAGTGGGGACAGGAGGGTGACACTGGGGACACGAGGGTGGCACTGGGGACACACAGGTGACACTGGCACACGAGGGTGACACAGAGGACACGAGGGTGACACAGGTGGCACTGGGGACACGAGGGTGGCACTGGGACACGAGGGTGGCACTGGGGACACACAGGTGACACTGGGGACACGAGGGTGGCGCTGGGGACACAAGGGTGGCGCTGGGGACACGAGGGTGACACTGGGCACACGAGGGTGACACAGAGGACACGAGGGTGACACAGGTGACACTGGGACACGAGGGTGACACTGGGGACACGAGGGTGGCACTGGGGACACACAGGTGACACTGGGGACACACGGGTGACACTGGGGACACGAGGGTGGCACTTACGGCTCCGCCGCGGGCGCCGTGTCCGGTCCCGGGGGTCCCTCCTGGGTGGGAGAGGGCGGCTCCATGCGCTGGAACATCAGCGGGGTCCGGTTCTGTGGGTACCATCGGGGACGTTGGGGACACCAACAGTGACAGAGCAGAGCACAGGGCCAGCCTGGGCCCTCAAGGATGTCCCCCTGATGTCCCCCTGTGTCTCCACAGTGTCCCCATGTCCCCCCGTGTCCCCTGATGTCCCCAATGTCCCCATGCCCCCTGATGTCCCCATGTCCCCTGATGTCCCCGATGTCCCCATGCCCCCTGATGTCCCCCATGTCCCCTCATGTCCCCTGATGTCCCCATGTCCCCCCCGTGTCCCCCGATGTCCCCATGTCCCCTCATGTCCCCATGTCCCCTCATGCCCCCTGATGTCCCCATGTCCCCCCGTGTCCCCGTGTGTCCCCACCTGCTCCTCACGCATGGCCTGCAGCTTCTTGGCCTTGCTCTGCCGGTAGTACTCCATGATCATCATGGCCGCGTAGATCTTGCCCACCGTCAGGTCGGTGGGCTGCGGGGACAGCGGGTCAGGGACAGCGGGGACAGCGGGGACAGCGGGGACAGCGCAGGGACGGGACGGCGCGGCCCCTTCTTACACTTGTGGGGGGTGACGAGCAGGTCCAGGTTTTTGGGGACAGGTTGGGCCAGATGCGATCATCTCCTTGCGCAGCTCCGCGTCCATCTGCTGCTTGTCGGCCCCGCCTGCGGGACACCGGTGGGTGACACGGGTGACATCAGTGGGTGACACCGGTGGGTGACACGGTTGGGTGACACACGGTGGGTGACACGGGTGGGTGACACGGGTGGTGACACCGGTGGGTGACACGGGTGGGTGACACGGGTGGGTGACATGGGTGGGTGACACGGGTGGGTGACATGGGTGACATCAGTGGGTGACACGGGTGGCTCTGCGCGTCCTCGGGGACACCCCGGCCTCCCCAGCCCCTTGGGGACACCCTCCGTGTCCCCCCATGTCCCCCCGTCCTGTCTGCCGTGTCCCTTTTGTCCCAGTGTGTCCCAGTGTCCCCGTGTGGTGCCCGTGTCCTCGTGTCCCTTTGTGTTGTCCATGTCTCTTGTCCCCTCGTGTCCCCCATGTGCCCCTTGTCCCCATATCCCTCCTGTGTCCCTGTGTCCCCAATGTGGGATATCCCTCCCCATATCCTCAATGTCCCCCAATGTCCCCCATGTCCCCATGATGTCCCCATGTCCCTCCGTATCCCCTGGTGTCCTCAATGTCCCCATGTCCCCCAGTGTCCCCCATGTCCCCATGATGTCCCCATATCCCCTGGTGTCCCCATGCCGCCATATCCCCTGTACCCCCCATATCCCCCCCATGTCCCCATGATGTCCTCATGTCCCCTTGCTGTCCCCCTGTCCCAGTGGTGTCCCCGCGGTGTCCCCCTGTCCCCTCACTGTCCCAGTGTCCCCGCAGTGTCCCCGGTGTCCCCCTGTCCGTGCCTTTGGCGATCTGATGTCCCCATATCCCCCATATCCCACATTGTCCCCATATCCCCCGCTGTCCCCTCACTGTTCTGGTGTCCCCCTGTCCCCCTGCGGTGTCCCCCTGTCCCCGGTGTCCCCCGTCCGTGCCTTTGGCGATCTTGATGTCCCCATATCCCCCGCTGTTCCCCCGCTGTCCCCCTGTCCCCGCGGTGTCCCCCTGTCCCCTCACTGTCCCCGCTGTCCCCCTGTCCCCTCACTGTCCCCGCTGTCCCCCTGTCCCCTCACTGTCCCGGTGTCCCCCTGTCCCCTCACTGTCCCCCTGTCCCCGCTGTCCCCCCGTCCGTGCCTTTGGCGATCTTGATGTCCAGGGCCGTCCGGATCAGGGCCATCAGGGTGGAGTTGAAGTGCACCGTGTTGTCATCGGCCACGGGCAGGTCCATGCGGAGCAGCCGCTGCGGGGGGGGGGGGACACCCCAAATTTGGGGAGGGGGCGTCAGCCGGCACCCCCCCCCAACCCCCCCCGTCCCGAGGGGGAGGGGCTGGTGAGAAGGCGGGGGCGGCCCCGCCCAGCGGGCGGGGAAACTGAGGCACGACCCCCCCCCCCCCCCCCCACCCCAAACCTTCCCCCCCCGGCCTCCCGCCTTCTCCCCATCGTTTTTTTGGGGGGGGGGGCGCGGCCAAGCGGGACCCCCCAAAAATGGTTTTTTTTTGGGGGGGTGGGGGCGGCGCATGCGGCTCATGCAGCGGGGGGGGGGGGAGGGGTCATTCCCAGTCCCATTCCGGGGGTTTTTTTGGGGGGGGTTTCGGTGCAATCCGGCATTTTTGGGGGTGGGGGGGGGTCACACACGTGCGGGATGGGGGGGGGGGGGTGGGGATGGTTTTGCCAGGCCTCAGCCCCGCGCGCGGCCCCTCCCCCTTCAGCAGCCCCTCCCCCAAAAAACAGCGGCCCCTCCCCCCTCCCCTCCCAAACCCCCCCCCCCCATGCCCCGCGGAGGGGGGGGAGGGGCGGGGGGGGGTGCAGAGCCAGCGATGCCGGGGGAGGGGGGGAAACTGAGGCACGGACCCCCTCCCCCCCCCCCTCCATGCCCGACCCCTCCCCCCCAGGACCCCCCCTCAAGATGCAGGACCGCCCCTCCCCCACCCCACGATGCAGCTGCGGAGCCCCCGCGGTTGGGGGGGGGGGTGGGGGGAGGGGCCGTGCAGCAGCCGGGGGGGGGCCGGGGGGGGGGCTCACTGAGGGGGGAGGGGGAGGGGCTGGGAGAGGAGGGGGGGGGGTCCCCTAAAAATGGGGGGACCCCGGATATGGGGGGGGTAGGGACCCCAAATTGGGGCTGGGGGCGGGGGGCGCTGAGCCCTTTGGGGGGACCCCAATTTGGGGCTGGGGGGGGGGGCGCTGAGCCTTTGGGGGGACCCCAATTTGGGCTGGGGGCGGTCTCGTTGGTCCCTTCGAGGAGACCCCAAAAGGAGATTTTGGGGGGGGGGGGGCTGAAATAGGGACTGGGGGGGCGCTGAGCCCCATAAGAGACCCCAAATTTGGGCTCTGGGTGGGGGTCACTGACCCCTTTTGGGACCCCCCCCCAATTTGAGGCTGGGGGCTCTCGTTGGTCCCCTCAAGGAGACCCCAAATTTGGGCTCTGGGGTGGGGGTCACTGAGCCCTTTTGGGGGCCCCCCATTTTGGGGCTGGGGGGCTCTCATTGGTCCTTTTCAGGACCCCCTAATATGGGGCTGGGGGTCTCTTGTTAGTGCCCTCAAGGAGGCCCCAGATTGGGGCTGGGGGCTCTCATTGGTCCCTTCCCAGAGACCCCCAAACTGGGGCTGGGGGCTCTCATTGATCCCTTCCAAGCGACCCCCAAATTGGGGCTGGGGGCTCTCATTGGTCCCTTTTCAGAGACCCCCAAATTGGGGCTGGGGGGGCTCTCATTGGTCCCTTCCCAGAGACCCCAAATTGGGGCTGGGGGCTCTCATTGGTCCCTTCCCAGAGACCCCAAATGGTGCCTCTGAGGAGGGGTCTCTGAGCCCTTTGGGGGAACCCCCTAATTTGGGGCTGGGGGCTCTCATTGGTTCCCCTCAAGGAGACTCCAAGTTGGGGCTGGGGGCTCTCATTGGCCCCTTCGAGGAGACCCCAAATTTGGGCTCTGAGTGGGGGGGGGGGGTCACTGACCCTTTTCAGGCCCCCCCCAATTTGGGGCTGGGGGGCTCTCATTGGTCCCTTCCCAGAGACCCCAAATTGGGGCTGGGGGGGGGTCACTGATCCTTTCCAAGAGACCCCCAAATTGGGGCTGGGGGCTCTCACTGGTCCCTTTTCAGAGACCTCCAAATTGGGGCTGGGGGCTCTCATTGGCCCCTTCGAGGGAGACCCCAAATTTGGGCTCTGAGGGGGGGGGGGGAAGGGGGGGGGTCACTGACCCTTTTGAGGCCCCCCCAATTTGGGGCTGGGGGCTCTCCCCGAGACCCCCAAAATGAAATCTCGGGGGGGGTCCTTTGAGGCTGGGGGTCCCAGGTGGGACCCCCAAAACCCCTTTTGGCGTAATTTGGGGAGGGGTCCTGCTGTGGGGGGGGGGGGGCGGCGGGGGTGGGGGGGCGCATCTTACCCAGCCCATCCGGGGGGGGCTCAGCAGGGGCCGGCGGCCGCAGGAGGGAGGAAAAAATAAAAAAACACCAAAAAAAACCAAAAAAAAAAAAAAAAAAAAAAAAAAAAAAAAAAAAAACCAAAAACACCCAAAAAAGGCCCAAACTCCCCCAAAGCGGGGCCGGGGCTGGGGGGGGGGCGCCCCCGCGGGGCGGGGGGGTTATTCTACCTTATAGGCCACGCGGGGGGGGCAGCTGGTGCCCAGCCCCAGCGGCGGCGACATGTGCCGCAGCATTTCGTACATGTCGGCGAGGGTCAGGCGGCCCCTGGGGGCGAGAGAGGGGGGGGGGACACACCGGGGGCGTTACTCGGGCACGGGGGGGGCGCGGCGGGCACGGGGGGGGCGCAGCGGAGCGCGGGGAGGGCGGGGAGGACGAGGAGGAGGAGGAGGAGGAGGAGGAGAAATTCTGGTGAGGAGGAAATGAAAATGAAAATAAAAATAAAATAAAAATAAAAATAAAAATAAAAATAAAAATAAAAATAAAAATAAAAATAAAAATAAAAAAATTTAGGTGTGGGGGGGGTTGGCATGATGATAATGAAAGATGGAGTTGGACGGGTTGAGTTGAGGGGAGAAATTAAAGATTGGATTGAAGCGAGATTTAGAAATTAAATAAAAATGAAATTTAAAAAATTAAATGCAAAATTCAATGCAAAATTCAACTAAAAATTAAATAAAAATTAAATTAAAATTTAAATGTAAAAAATTAAATAAAAATTAAATAAAAATTAAATTAAAAATTAAATTAAATAAAGATTAAATAAAAATTAAATTAAAATTAAATAAAAATAAATTTTAAAATTAAAAATAAATTTAAAAATAAAAATTAAATTACAAAAATAGATTTAAATAAAATGTAAAATTAAATAAAAATAAAATTAAAATTTAAATTAAATTCTAAGAAGAAAATAAATTGAAAATTTTAAAAAGTTAAATTAAAAAAAAAAGAAATTAAATTGGAAATATAAAAAAAAGGAATTGGAAATAATAATAAAAAAATAAATTAAATTGGAAATTTAAAAAAATTAAATTGGTAATTTAAAAAACTCTCAAAATATAAAAAAACGAATTAAATTGGAAATGTAGAAAAAAATTTTAAAAAAAGAAAGAAAGAAATTAAGTTGGGAATTTGAAAATAAGCAATCAAACAAACAGTAAAAAAAAGAAATTAAATTGGACATTAAAAAAAAGAAGGGAATAATTTTAAACAATTGAAAAACAAATAGATAATGATAAATAATTTATTAGTAATGAATCGTTAATGGTAAATAATAATAAATAAATAATAATAATTAAAAATAAAATAATGCATGACAAAATAATGTAAAATGAAATACTAAAAATTAAATAGTATCAAATCATAACGTGATAAATGATAATTAATCAAATGATTAAAACTAATATAAATAATAGAAGTTAATATGAATAATTAAAATTAACACAGACAATAAACATCAATAATTAATGATCAAAACCAACGGAACAATTCCACCAATGGCCAAAGAAAGCACGAGACCCAAACCAAGGCCGAGCAGAATTTCCCCTTCTGCCCCCCCGCGCTGCTCTGGCGGGGTTTGGTTAGGTTTGGGGGTGCCCCATGCCGGGGGGGCGCGGGAAGCCGGGGGGGGGTCTCCATGCCGGGGGGGCTGTGTGACATATACATGATATATACATGATATATACATGATATATACATTTATCCGTATATATGATGTATATCCGGCGCCGGGAAGCGCATTCCAGCCCCGGGGGGGGGTTCGGGGGGGGTTCTTTTGGGTTTTTTTTTTTTATTTTGGGGAGGGGGCGAACCTTGCAGGCCACCCTATGGGGGCATTTCTTGCCCAGCCCCAGGGGGGGGGAGATCACGCGCAACAAACTGTACATGTCCCGGTAGTGGATGCGCCCGCTGCAAGAGACACACGTTAGTGGGGGGGTTAAACCCCCCCCCGAAACCGGGACACCCCCCCGGGATCGGGGAACCCCCCCGCGAAACCGGGACACCCCCCCAAAAACCGGGACACCCCCCCCAAAAACCGGGACCCCCCCCCCAAACTGTGCGTGTCCCGGTAGCGGATGCGCCCGCTGCAAGAGACACAGGGAATGGGGCGGTTAATTAATTAATGGGGGAATTAAACCCCCCCCGCAAAACCGGGAACACCCCTCCGGGATCGGGGAACCCCCCCCCCGAAACCGGGACACCCCCCCCAAAAACCGGGACCCCCCCCCCCAAACTGTGCGTGTCCCGGTAGCGGATGCGCCCGCTGCAAGAGACTCAGGGAATGGGGGGATTAATTAATTAATTAATGGGGGAATTAAACCCCCCCCGCAAAACCGGGATACCCCCCC
This sequence comes from Passerculus sandwichensis, assembly GCA_031885435.1. Taxonomy (NCBI): domain Eukaryota; kingdom Metazoa; phylum Chordata; class Aves; order Passeriformes; family Passerellidae; genus Passerculus; species Passerculus sandwichensis. The sequence continues at coordinate 9,010,682 of CM063157.1, read as the reverse complement.
AAAAATCGGGACCCCCCCCAAACTGTCACTGCCCCCCCAGAAGTGTCCTTGTCCCCTCCGGGGGTCCTTGCCAGGCTGCGGGGTCCCACCCGCATGTACCCACAGAGTCTGGGGGTGTCCCTGTCCCCTCTGGGGGTGTCACTGTCCCCCACTGGGGGTGTCACTGTCCCCCCAAGGGAGGTCTGGGGGTGTCCCTGTCCCCACTGGGGGTGTCCCTGTGTCCCCAAGGGAGGTCTGGGGGTGTCCCTTGTCCCCTCCGGGGGTGTCCGTGTCCCCCATTTGAGATCTGGGGGTGTCCCTTGTCCCCTCCGGGGGTGTCCCTTGTCCCCCCCCCACCGTGGGGGTCCTTACCATGCGGCCGGGTCGTACTCGGCCCAGACCCGCACGTACCCAAAGGGGTCTGGGGGTGTCCCTGTCCCCCGTTTGGGGTCTGGGGGTGTCCCTTGTCCCCCGTTTGGGGTCTGGGGGTGTCCCCGCGCCCCACCCGTGCCCCCCCCCGTGTCCTTACCATGCGGCCGGGTCGTACTCGGCCCAGACCCGCACGTACTCGTCCAGGTGGTGCGGGCCCAGGATGGAGGAGTCGCGGGTCAGGTACTCGAAGTTGTCCATGATCACGGCCACGAACAGGTTCAGCATCTGCGGGGGGTTTGGGCACAGTCTGGGGACACTTTGGGGACACTTTGGGGACACTGCTTGGGCGCTGCTTGGAGGCGCAGTTTGGGGACAGTTTGGTGGCACTTTGTGGGCATTTTGGGGACACTTTGGGGGGCATTTTGGGGACACTTTGGGGGCACTTTGGGTGCTGCTTGGAGGCGCAGTTTGGGGACACTTTGGGGACACTTTGGGGTCACTTTGGGCGCGGCTTTGGGGCTGCTCGGAGGCACCGTTTGGGGACAGTTTGGTGGCACTTTGTGGGCATTTTGGGGACACTTTGGGGGGCATTTTGGGCACATTTTGGGTGTGCTTTGGGGGCAGTTTGGGGACACTTTGGGGGACGATTTGTGGGGCATTCTGGGGATGCATTGGGGGACACTTTGGGGGGCGTTTCGGGTGCGGCCTGGGGGCGCTTAGTGGACAGTTTGTGGACACCTTGGGGACATTTTGTGGACACTTTTTGGGACACTTTTTGGGACGTTTTGGGGGCTGACCAGGAAGGAGCAGAGGAAGATGAAGGACACGAAGTAGAAGTAGGCGAACTCGTTGCCGCACTCGTCCTCCTTGATGCCCGAGTTCTCGTCACACGGCTTCCCGCTGAGGCACGACAGCATGATCTCGTGCCACGCCTCCCCGGTGGCGCTCCTGGCGACAAGGGACACCGGGTGACACGGGCACGGGCGGGCGGGGGGCTGGCACAGAGAGGGGGGTGCCCGTGTGGCACTGGGGTGGCACTGGGATCACACCGGGGTGGCACTGGGACTTGGCCAGGTGACGCTGGGGTGGCACAAGAGACACAGGTGACACTGGGGTGGCATTGGGATGACACCAGGTGACACTGGGGTGGCACAAGGTATCCAGGTGACACCGGGGTGGCATTGGGATGACACCAGGTGACACCGGGGTGGCACTGGGATGACACCAGGTGACACTGGGGGAGCACTGGGATGACACCAGGTGACACCGGGGGGGCACTGGGACTTGGCCAGGTGACACTGGGGTGGCACAAGAGACCCAGGTGACACCGGGGCAGCGTTGGGATGACACCAGGTGACACCGGGGTGGCACTGGGACTTAGGCAGAGGACATGCTGGGGTGGCACAAGGTACCCAGGTGAGGCTGGGAATGGCACCAGGTGACACCGAGGTGGCATTAGGTACTCAGATGTCACTGGGGTGACACTGGGATTACACCAGGGGATGTGCTGGGGTGACAGTGGGTACCCAGGTGGCACTGGGATGACACCAGGTGACACCGGGGTGGCACTGGGACTTAGGCAGAGGACAGGCTGGGGTGGCACAAGGTACCCAGGTGAGACTGGGATGGCACCAGGGGGGCAGTGGGTACCCAGGTGTCCCCCAGGTGTCCCCCAGGTGTCCCCCAGGTGCCATCGGGGCTCACCTGAAGAGCAGCATCAGCGCCTGGAAGAAGGTGCGGAAGTTGTTGTGCTGGGTGATGGCCGACTCGTCGTCCTCCTCCTCGATGCCGATGTTCCCGAACACCTGGGGGGGGGGTCCAGGGCACCTCAGGGGGGGCTGGGGGTGTCACCTGCGCTGGGGGTGCCACCTGTGCCCAGAGCATCTCACCTGCCCCAGCAGGGACTCACCTGCATCATGAGGGTCTCACCTACACCTGTGGGGTGTCACCTGCACTGGGGGTCTCACCTACACCCAGGGGTCTCACCTGCTCCAGGAGGGTTTCACCTGCACCTGGGGGTGTCACCTACACCCAGGGGTCTCACCTGCCCCAGGAGGGTCTCACCTGCCCCAGGAGGGTCTCACCTGCATCTGAGGGGTCTCACCTACACCTGAAGGGTCTCACCTACACCTGAGGGGTCTCACCTACCCCAGGAGGGACTCACCTACACCTGAAGGGACTCACCTGCATCTGAGGGGTCTCACCTGCCCCAGCGGGGTCTCACCTGCCCCAGCAGGGCCTCACCTGCCCCAGCAGGCTCTCACCTGCCCCAGCGGGCTCTCACCTGCCCCAGGAGGGTCTCACCTGCCCCAGCAGGGACTCACCTACACCTGAGGGGTCTCACCTGCATCTGAGGGGTCTCACCTGCCCCAGCAGGCTCTCACCTGCCCCAGCGGGCTCTCACCTGCCCCAGCAGGGTCTCACCTGCCCCAGCAGGGACTCACCTGCCCCAGCAGGCTCTCACCTGCCCCAGCAGGGACTCACCTGCCCCAGGAGGGTCTCACCTGCCCCAGCAGGCTCTCACCTGCCCCAGCGGGCTCTCACCTGCCCCAGCGGGCTCTCACCTGCCCCAGCAGGCTCTCACCTGCATCTGAGGGGTCTCACCTGCCCCAGGAGGGTCTCACCTGCCCCAGCAGGCTCTCACCTGCCCCAGCGGGCTCTCACCTGCCCCAGCGGGCTCTCACCTGCATGCCGATGATGGCGTAGATGAAGAAGAGCATGGCGATGAGCAGGCACACGTAGGGCAGGGCCTGGGGGCACAGCGCGGGCGGTCACGGGGGGGTCTGGGGGTGGCATTTTGGGGCGGGGGTGACATTTTTTGGGGCGTCTCGGGGTCACCTTGAAGGACTGCACGAAGGTCCAGAGCAGGATGCGGATGGTGTAGCCCTGGCGCAGCAGCTTGATGAGGCGCGCGGCGCGGAACAGCCGCAGGAAGCTCAGGTTGATGAAGTTGTTCTGGGGGAAAAAACACCCAAAAAAAGGGGGTGAAGGGGATAAAGGGGACCCCAAAAATAAAGGGGTCGGGGCAGGGGAGGGGCGGCGGGGGTGCCCCCCACCTACCCCGAATTCCGTCACCAGGATGTCGGTGATGCTGCCCAGCACCGTCACGAAGTCGAAGATGTTCCAGGCGTCGCGGAAATAGTTCTGGGAAAGGAAGCGGGGGGAGGGTGTGGGGTGCCCGGTGTTGGGGTACCCCCGGAGCGGCCCCATAAACCTCGGGGTGACCCCGCGGTGGAGCCCTGGGCCCAGATCTGGGGTGTTCATCCCGTGAGGCCCTTTGGGGCCCACTGAGGTCTTGGGGTCCCCAACATTCCTGGGGTCCCCTGTGGTTCCTGGGGTCTCCTGAGGTTTTGGGGTCCACTGAGGTTTTGGGGTCCCCAACATTCCTGGGGTCCCCTGTGGTTCCTGGGGTTCCCTCAAGTTTTGGGGTCCCCTGATGTTTTGGGGTCTCTTGAGGTTTTGGGGTCTCCCAAGGTTTTGGGATCCCCCGAGGTTTTGGGGTCCCCAACATTCCTGGGGTCCCCTGTGGTTCCTGGGGTTCCCTCAAGTTTTGGGGTGCCCTGGTGTTTTGGGGTCTCTTGAGGTTTTGGGGTCTCCCGAGGTTTTGGGATCCCCCGAAGTTTTGGGGTCCCCAACACTCCTGGGATCTCCTGAGGTTTTGGGGTCCCTGAGGTCCTTGGGATCTCCTGAGGTTCCTGGGGTCTCCCGAGATCCTTGGGGTGCCCCTGAATCGGTTTTGGAGTCCCCAACACTCCTGGTGGGGTCCCCTGATGTTTTTGGGGTCTCCTGAGGTCTTTGGGATCCCCCGAGGTTTTGGGGTCCCCAACACTCCTGGGGTCTCCTGAAAGTTCTGGTGTCTCCTGAAAGTTTTGGTGTCTCCTGAGGTTTTGGAGTCCCCTGAAGCTTTGTGGTCCCCTGAAGCTTTGGGGTCCCCGACACCCCTGGGGTCCCCTGATGTCACCCCCCCGTGTCCCCCCACGGTCCCCAGGGTCCCTCGGGGGTCCCCCCCAGCCCTACCAGGACCCCGAAGGCCATGATCTTGAGGAGACACTCGAGGGAGAAGAGGGAGGTGAAGACGTTGTTGAACATCTTGAGCACGTTCTCGTAGGTGTCCGAGGCGTCGTAGAACTGCGGGGACACGGCGGGGTGGGCACGGGGACAGGGGGACACGGCGGGGTGGGCACGGGGACAGGGGGACACGGCGGGGTGGCACTGGGGACAGGGAAGGGGACAGAGGACTCTCCTGGGTCCCAGGGGAACGGGGACGGGTCCTGAGGTGCAGGACAAAGCTGAGCTCCAGGGATGGGCCCAGGGATGGCGAATTGTGGGGTCGGGGTGGCTCAGGGGGGACAGGGACAGGTCCCGGGGGCACAGGGGGATCCCAGGGACGCTTTTGGGGGGCACAGGGACAACCCCCAGGTGGGGACAGAGCTGCAGGACAAAGCTGAGCTCCAGGAACGCCTCGGGGACACAGAGGGGACAACGGAGCAGGACAAACCCCTGGAGCAGCACCAGGAGGACCTGGGGGGCTCGGGGGGGGGTGACAACAACCCCCGGGGGTCCCCCCAGCCCCCCCGGCGCCATCCCCGCCCACCTTCATCATGAGCACGATGGTGTTGAGGGCGATCATGGCCATGATGGTGTACTCGAAGGGAGGGGACACCACGAACTGCCACATGCGGTACTGGAAGCTCTGGCGGTTCTGTGGCATGTGGCGCGTCAGGGGCTTGGCGCTGATGGCAAAGTCGATGCAGGCCCTCTGCAAGGGGGGGGGGCACGGGGGGGTCACATGTAGGGGGGTCACTGACCCCGGTGGGGACATGGGGGGGTCACTGACCCCAGTATGGACATGGGGGTGTCACACGTGGGGGTGTCACCGACCCCGGTGGGGACATGGGGGTGTCACTGACCCCGGTGGGGACACGGGGGTGTCACACATGAGGGGGTGTCACAAACCCCGGAATGGACACGGGGGGGTCACATATGGGGGCGTCACTGACCCCGGTGGGGACACGGGGGGGTCACATATGGGGGTGTCACTGACCCCCGTGGGGACATGGGGGCGTCATAAACCCTGGTGGGGACATGGGGGTGTCACCAACCCCGGAATGGACATGGAGGTGTCACAAATGGGGGCGTCACTGACCCTGGTGGGGACACGGGAGTGACACTCACATGGGGGTGTCATAAACCCCACTGGGGACATGGGGGTGTCACTG